>CM067066.1:35201408-35461408 GCA_033980235.1 Diadema setosum | reverse complement strand
TATTCATTAATTCTTCCTTACAAACGGTCTGTCCCATCAGCTGAGTTAAAGGTATGTTCTATTATGTAGTGATGTCTTCCAAAATGGGTGTTCTTTTCAAAGCTCCGGGACATTTAAGGAGCCAAGCGCTGTTTTGCACACCAACGCCACCACCAGCTGTAATTAACTTTAATTGTGTGCGTCTAATGTGTATGTAAAATCAGCTCGTAATTGCAGTCTGGGTTTTTTTTTTCTCTCTCTCTCTCTTTCATTTTCTGAGCCCGCCATTGATTAATTGCCTCCAATTATGCCCGTAGAATGTCAGTCGTAGGGTAAGATTCACATTAGATCAATATAATTATTCTGCCAATCTATTGTCTACCGTTTTGGACTGCTTGTTTTGTTTTGTAACAATACATTTGGTTGTATTATTTTTGCTTCTTTCGTTTTGTAACAATACGTTTGGTTGCATTATTTCTGTTTCTTTTGTTTTGTAACAATACATTTGGTTGCATTATTTCTAATCATCAACAACAACAAAAGGAAAATACATAATAATAATTGCGCCTCTGTTTTTAGCGTGTTGAATAATGGAAATTTTTGAGATATCTCCTCTTTAAACCAGATTTTTAAGTAATGGCCGATGTGGCCCAGAATTTTCTCTGCCATAATGAGACTGTACAACCGAGAAAATGAAGTCACTCAAGCACAAAAAAGAGAAATTTCGTTCGATTGGCGAACGAATGCAATTGATGTCATTATGTTAGAGTGAGCTGGCTGGGTGCACCGAGAACAGTCCCGTACTTACCCAGTGCTACCACTTTCCCTCTTTATCTGTCTGTCAGCCGCGTGTGTCGTCGTTCATTTTTCAGCATGTCATTAAAGATAGAAGGATAATTGAGAGAAGGAAGAGGGAGAAAAGGGGGAGGAGGAGGAGGTGGAGACACACACACACACACACACACACACACCTAATTGCAGCAAACATAGATAGATGGATAGATACATGGATAGAGATATAAAGATGGAAGAAGTTTGATAGATAGAAAAATATATATACATTGATAGACGGACAGATAGATAGATAGATAGATAGATAGATAGATAGATTGATTGATAGATAGATAGATAGATAGATAGATAGATAGATAGATAGATAGATAGATAGGATAAAAGTATCATAGACATAGGGGGAAAGTGAAAGGAAGAGAGGGAGAGAGAGTGGCGTGAGAAAGAGAGAGAGAGAGAAAGAGGGAGAGAGAGCGTAAGAAAGAGAATGAGTAACTGCCTGCAAAGAGATAACCAAAGTTAAAATGTCCATTCAATTGCTTCTTTTGACTTGTCAGAGTCGTTTTATATCAATTATCTACAAGCAATACGGAATCGCAAGAACTGCACATTAAATGATCTTTGACATGAGTAACAAATTGATATGATTACCTAATCATTATTGATCTACGCTGTGATGAGGTGAAATACGATCATGTTCCTACTCTTAGGCGGGATAATCGCATCCAACAAAAACTAAAAATGTATCCTTGTGTTCCATCGTGTAGAACTTTTCATGAAAGAGGGTTGTCCTCAGGTTTTTTTCTTGGATTACCATTCACTAATGGGCAGCGCATTACACATCGTCTGCCTTTATTTGGTGACAGGCCTTTGATAGGCGGTTGAAAAGGGTCACAATTCAGTTCGCAGGAGGGGGTTCTTTTTTGTCGTCGTTGCAATCTGGACAATCAGTGGCAATTTTCCCGCCAATTCTTCAGTCGGTAATTGAACGTCTGAGCTTTCAACTTTTTTTCCCTTTTTCTTACTCTTCTCTTAGTGACGAGGCTGGATCCTCTTATTACTGGGGGTCTCTGACTCACTACCCGAGCATCCTCATTTATCGTCTGATTCTGGTTGACATTCTTCATGTCGTTTTTTCCCGCTCTTTCTCTCCGCATTTCTCGTGTTTGGAATAGACAATACGCGACATGGTCACAGACAAGACATCAAGAAGGGAAAGACGAAATGAACCACATTCATTGCCAGCGAGTAATCCCTGGTTGACACGAAAGCTTGATTGTAATGTGGTAGATAAGGCGTCCCTGTCACTGGCGAGCTTTACTGCGAGCATCCCAGAACAAGATTCGTCACAGCACGAGCAAGAAAAATATGCTGTCTGCACTTTCAATGATGTGTGAAGATCTGGAATTTCTACATTCGACAGTTTCTTGTTTGGATTACCATGTCGGACCAGTCTTATCAAAGAGTGGAAACACGGTGGACAAAGTTTCGTTGAAGGAACAGACATATCGCCACTAATGTAAATTCACATAATAACACATTACTTCAAAAGATAGGCCTGCGTGAAGTAGAGTATTTTACGTCGTAAAGTAGGCACCAGCAGATAATAGTTTTAATGCCAGCCTCGTAAAGCATGATTTCAACATTGTGAAGAAGAAAAAAAAATCCCAACTTGTGGAAAGAATTTTCATATTCATGGGATCACTGTAGATTTCTTAGATCTCAAGAGGGTGGGAAGTACATAGCACAAAGAGGAAAAGAAAGAAACAACAACGAATATAGATGATTATAAGAATATAAGGGTGGAATGCTCATTCTTCCAAAGACCTAAGGATGGTGGCGCCCTCTAAGTTACGTCATCATGTAGATTCCGCATCACTGATTCCAATCTCCAACCCGTCCATCCTCAAGTGTTGTTTTCATACGCCATGGAAAGTTTGACCTAAATTGCCCATCGCGTCGACAGAAGAAAAAAAAACCACTCCATCTCGATCTATTTTGATTAAAGTCATACACGAGGTCGCTCGGATGAGCCTGTAGAAGACCTGCTCTATTTCCCTGTCCGCGAGGGAAGAGATTTCTAACTTGCTTATGATTTTTTAGACGAGTCGCGGAGACAGACCTATGCGATTAATTTGATGAGCTCTCGGATGCGTGCTGGAGGTCAAACTTTTCAACTAATTGGGGTCATTTGAGAACACTGTTCCACGTGGTCTTCTACCCTTTAATTAATCTGATGGCAAAAGAGAGTCTGCATTCGTCTGTAGATTACTTTTAAATACTTTTTAATGCTTTTCAGCTTGCCTGGGTTGCGAAGGTTCCTTTCCCTAGACACTGAGAACTTGGTTATCGAGTTGACTAAACGCGGGGAGCAACGATCCTCAATAGATCAAGCTGAACAAACTGTGCTTCGATTCTCCCTTTTGAGTTATCATGTTTCGCGAGCGTGTTTAAACATATTAAAGCGAGCGATGGTTGAAATGGGCAAAACACGGGCAAAAGACGAGGCGCGAAAAGTTAACGCGGGAAAAACAGTCCTCATCAATATCAGTGGAATAGTTTTGAGAAGGTCTTCTGTTTTCTCATTACCGCTGTTATCAAAAGGGATGTGAGTGAGAACCAAAACGTGATGCATGCCTCGCTTTCCTCACGTTTTCCCAAAGGTGTGTACCACACTCTGTCATACTGAAGTGGTGGAAAATGGGACCGCAGTAGAAAAAGTTGAGAAGGGCGGGAGGAAGATAAAGCTGATGATTGTTGCACATAAGAATCTATAAGGAGTGCTGTGTTTACAGCTGGAGTCACGCATTTAAAGAGATCCTCATGTGGACAAGTTACAAATGACATGTGGTGATGCCGAAAAAGAAAGAACACTTCAATACCAAATCAAGAAGAATGAAAACAAAAACACCTCATATCAAATCAAATCATATCATATAAAAAGTAAATAGATTTATATTACTTGGAATAGAAGAATGCGGCGAAAGTTTGATAGGAAACGAGGACAGACTGGATGCCTTGTGCGACTTGTTTCATATCTACCGAGGATATTGTTTCATTCGTTATTCTCCATTCTATGCCGATTATGCGACAGTCTTACCATTGCGTTGCCAGATGAACATGTCGATCATGCTTGATAGAGATTTTCTTTGTGCTTTAACATACATACTCCCCCCCCCCACACACACACACACCACGCACACATGCACACACACTTGACTATGTACACTACAAAATAAAAGCACTCAAATGTGTAAATATTGTGCCATCTGAAATTGGAAACGTAAAAAAGGAGACCGGGAAGCTACACAAGCTAAGAGAAGGAGATGTATATTAAGATTAGATAATATCAACGCCGTTGCTTCAAAATCGTTCGTGGAGCAGAGGAAAGAAAATAAATAAATCCACGAAAGTTCTCGTATTCCCCATCAAATCAATTGCTGTCGACGTGCTCTTTAATCCGACGTCCATAGGTCGAGCCGACGTCGAAACCGACGTCGAGCAAGATGAATATGGACAGAAGGAAACAGAAACGAAGATGATATGAATACAGAGTATAATCATGTAAACATAAATCTTCATTATGCATGGGGGAAGACACCTGACAGAAATAGAGACGATTTCACTCGCAGATGGGGTACAAGAAAATGGACATTTCTGGATCAATGCATACTGCCCAGTATAATCTTGGGGATATCTGTCATTTTGCTTTTTTTTTTTTTTTTTGTTTAATCCAAGCGTGAAGGAATTCAGGTTTCAACGAATACAATTTGTGTGCTGCTTTGGCAGGTGTGAGTGAGGGACGTGAGGATGACTTTTAAAAAATGATGCAGAATCATCTCAGAAGTTTGAGAGAAAAATTCAACGAAGTATATTTCTACTTACTGTTCATCTGCCTGGATATCACTTCTATTCTTATTTCCGAATGTGATGATACTGGTTTTGATACATCGATGCTAGGCAGTCGTGTTGGATGGTCAATTAAGGCATACTAAGGTGCTGTTGTGGGTCTGTAGATAATTAAGAATCATGAGACCCCTGGTTGAGATCCCTGGTTTAACTCCCGTAGCAGCAGTCCTTAGGAAAGGCAATTTATCAGATTCCGGAGGCCGAAAAGCCGTCGGGCTGTAGGTGCTATCATGCTTACAAACATTCATTGTGTCCCTTTAAAAAAACACAACTGATTTAATCTGGATTCAAATACTATTGTGCTTTTATGACACATGATGATGGATAATAATGGTAACCTATGTGGTACATCAATAATATCTTAGGATGATCGCTGGTGGTATAGGTGGCACGTAACGAAGGTATGTGTAGGTACAATTATGTCATTTATTGCTTTGGCAGCAAACGATCTTGTGTATATTATATATATTTTTTTTGATTGGTAATTTTCCCGATGATTATATAAAGTAAATGATGTTTTCATTCCAGTATCATTTTCATAAATAAAACAAACTTTTTCGAATCACTCCAAACAGTTACACTGCAATCTTACACACCAACACTTTTTAGGGTATTTGACTCTGACTCTGCAGATGAAGAAATGCATGTTACCTCGGAGACTAACGCAGGGGCCACGGAAGCGGGGGGGGGGGGGGGCTGCAGCCCCCCCCCCCCCCCCACACACACACACTTTTGGCTTTAAAAAAAATCGTATAAAAAAAATCGTAAAAAAAAAATCACAACACCCATGAATTTCAATTTCCAAAAATTCTTCTAAGCGGGGGGGGGGGGGGGGGCCTTGACACCTCCCCCCCCCCCGGCCTCACAGCCCCCCCCCCCCCCCCCCCCCAAACTGAAAAACGCTCCGCGGCCCCTGTAACGCACAAAACATTTAAAACCCTGCACTCCACTTAGTGCAATATATGGTAAGTAGACATGAAATAAGACGAATATCAATGGAAGTAAATGAAAAAAGATGGAGGAGCTTCGAAACTAAACTTGAGCAATCTATGTTTGTATACATCGACTACAAGGTAATAGAAAGAAGTCGTGTACATGAAGCCAGGTTTTTGGTTTTTTTTTTTCTTCCAGTGATATCCTTTGAGTGGCGTTAAAACCGTCTTGGTTTCCCGCGTAAATCATGTTCATTAGGGAAGGCGTTTTCTCGGGCAGCTGAATGCATACGTTTCGTCAACCTAGCGTGTTAGGGCGACGTAATTATATCAAGCTTGTTTATAGAACGTGCTCTCTTCGAGCGAGCGGCAAAGCTGGAGGGTATAAATCAAGACATGAGACAATGCTAGAAAGTGCTCTTATCCAATATTCAAAACGCATGTTGGTGCACACCGCGACCGCAGCAATTCTGGTGGAGTAAACAAAAGTATAGTTTAAACAAATTGCCGCGAGAAGCGAGCAAAGTTTGCGATGTAGGCGAAGTTAATTGACATTTATCGCGAGGTGATAAACGTTAGCTGAGACACAGTAAAGTTTCGACATGGCGATACGATCTCGTCACCTTCCTCCTAGCCCACCTTTATCATGTTGGGTGTATGCAGCATGCTGCTCATATTTAAACACATGCGCACAAATTTACGTCATAACCATTAGTGACTCGCAGAGATGCTGTCCAGATAACTTACGTATTGTTACTGGCCTAAAAAGAAGATGCATATCCAAGGAATTCAAGACAGTATCCTAAAATCTGCACGAAAATAATTAGTAAACGTCATTATGAACGGATTCAACCGTTTCGCGTGTGTGACCTGTTCCAAGTAACCCAAATATAATGTTATGGGATTTATCAGTGTGATGTTTATTTCATATTTTTATATTTTGTATTTTCTAAGTTTTCTCACAGTGATTCAACGCAGTTCTGATAAAAACAAATATAAGTAACATCTGTCCCGGCCACCTTTCATCAAATAACACTCAGCACTTATTTACATCAGAGAAACACAACAAAAAATAAAATGTAAGGGACAAGTGCTTTCTGACTGAATTTGGTTTAGCTTCCGAAGTATCTTAAAAATTATATTGTCCCTTAACGTGTTCTCGGTTAGCCACGCAGTAGACACACACACACACACGTGCAAACGCACACAAACACAAACACATCCACCCCACCCCCCCCCCCCCCCACACACACACATACAGGTATGCATCGTCTGCCACTCAAATCGATTGTTGCTTATCAATCGACAGGAATTTAAGGGGGATTTATTCATCAAATCGATCGCTTGCAGCAGAACCTTGTACAATATACGACACCGGAGAGGCACTGGATTTTCACTTCATACTTGTATGATGCAGTTTGGATTGTCGTTGTGTTTTACATTTTGGTTTCTTTCTGGACCCTGACTAAGAGAGATTGCTCGCCCCTCTGGCACAGGATGTTCTATTTCCTTCAATCAAATCTAAGGTTTCAAAAGTTTTCACATTTAAAAAAGATCACACTAAAAAAAAAAAAAAAACTAGGACATGAAAAAGGAAAGGTAAAGATGCCATGCACCTTTTTTCCCGTTTCTGTCGTTCATGTTGCTGCTTTTGTTTCTGGAAAAGTGGTCAACTTTCTATGTCGTCTCGGACTTTTCAGCGCTAAAGTGAAAAACAATTTTGTATCTCTCGAGTCATCTTGGCTACACAGTGAAGACAAATGTAAGGCCGTAAAGGACTTATACTAACACCGCAGACAATGGTAAATGATGGCAAAAAAGAATATGGCACTCTGTTCAAATTTCAAAACCGTCAGACTATTTTTCTTGCTCATGTCGGTGTCTAGGGGCGGCGTGGTGCGTGTGTTTTGCTTTTGGTCTTATCTTGTGTTTTCATATTCCTTTACAAGTATGTGCTATCTCTACAGACCAGCTTTGTTAGTGTCTTTCTCGGAACATGCAGGCTTTGATATTTAGGACCAATTTGTATTGATTTCGTATCACGAGGCACAAGAATCATACTTGGAAATTCTTTTTGAAAAGATTGCACTGCAACCTCGCAAGACAAGAACGTATGAGATAATATAATCTTATACAAAATTGTGTTTAAGCAGAGGGCAGCTAAAGAGAAATCACTCAATACTTTTGATATTTTCTTTATGATGCATACCTACTGGTATTAGCGAGCACTCGTCGGGGACTGGAGCTACAGACGCGGCTCGTAATATGTTAAAGAGTCTCACATTTTAACGGCAACTTCTGAAATTGGACGGGACTGTCTTCCTGAGGAAATTGTGCATTAGATCTACTCACTCCCTCTTTTGAATTCATTTCACTACAAATAAAATGCTGAGTTTTTAGCATCCCTTCTTTCTCATATTGAAACTGTCTGTTCATCGAACATAAGGAGCCGCGTGCGCGCGCCCCCACGTTTATACACCCACCCAACGCATGCCCACATCGAGAGGTTCACAAACGTTGCAAATCCACTGTGAATCTGGTAGTATTATAGTCAGGAAGATAGTAGCACGTGCAGTCCAAGATTATTGTAAATGCGTTAAAACGAAATACGATACACCCTCTCATTAGCAAGGTTTTGCTTTCATGGCTACTGAAGCCCCGCTTTGGAATGAACTTCGGTCTGGACCTCTTATTGTTTAATTTCTTGGAGGCAAGATAAAACTCTGTATATAGCATGCTATTGATACTTTTTCTTTTGCATGAACTGCACTAGAAATGTCGATACAATGTCTCGGAGCTGCCGGATCTAGGACAGGTTTTCTGGGTTGGGATCTGACAAGTCAACCTCTATTCCCGACAGGACGCTCAAGGGCAGAGACCCCAGTTCTGCATATTGGTATTGAAGCTGCCAACTCCTGATCGCTGGCGGTAGTGTGTTACCAGAGAAGATACCTCTTCCACCCCCTGGTGTTACCTAGTCTCATCTGTAAAGGTTGCATGACTCCAGGTGGGGCTTGTTATCTGGTGTGATGGTAAATTTGGGTGATCGTGTCAAACTGTTGCCATCCGCTCTTCCACTGTAAGATCATGCTGGGGTTGGAGCTAGCAAGGGCTGCTGCATGCTGGCTGAAAGGACTGTGAAAGCAAAGGCGCTGGAGTCCAGGAGCTACTTTTTCCTTGATTCGGGCGCGAAGAAGGTGTGAAGGGTCTTGGATGGCCTTCTTCACTGCAGCTGATGAGTGTGATCTTTTCCGCGTAGAGATGGTGGAACAATGCTGGGAATTGACAGTACAGACAAGTACTTCACTGGGGCAGCCTATGATGAAAGATGAGCCTGTAAGATGGCGCAGAAGGTTGTTAATGGTTGACATGTTCGCGCGCAGTGATCCCATGGGAGTGATTCGCAGGTGTTGCTCGTGAGGCAGTTTGTTGTAGAAACCTTGCAGCCACTCAGCTCCAAGAGGCCCACATTGATAATGAACTCATCACGTGGGGTGTTGTTTTGGCCCTGGGCCTTACCATACTTAAGATTTCTTTTCTTATGGCGAGAAGAAATTCTTCGATAGAAAAAGGCTTAGAGAGGAAACCACTAACCCCAAGTGCTTGAAACATGGCAGATGTTTCCTGTTTCACATCCAATGTATGCCCCACGTGTCCATCCTTGAACCTTCCAATCGAGGGTAGTGACTTGTCAATGGAGTTTACTGTCCCCGGACATCGCTGTAGGTGATACCATTAGCACCTCACTAACAAGTAGATCTACCAACTTATGATTCTTCGATGATTCAGACATCATTACCGAATCTAATTTGTATTTGCCATAGTGACCAACATCCCTGTGTCTTGAAAATATATGTAAACTGCAAAACTTACGCAATTTTCTTGTTTCCCCTTTTATGTATATTCATGAAACTTCTGCCATTCTGATTGTTTGATTTTATACTAATTCGCAGAGATAACTCAACTTGAGCGGCTTATCATCTTCGACAACCTCGACAATAAACATGATAAAGACCAGTGACCTCGCTCAAAGCTTGAACTACTGTCAAACGTGACTTGCAAACACGAAGAGAGATTTTTTTTTTGTCCCTTCCCTTTTCGACTTTGTTATCAAGACATTTTCCTTGATATCAAAAGTCTACCTGATGCTGGTGATTTTTTTTTTTCGTTCTAAAATTTGTCTGAAAGAATTTGACAGAGTGAAAAAGTTATAGTATTCCCCCATGATTTTTTTTTTTTTTTGGTAGTGACTCGTTGTTTAATGACGTCTCAACGCCACACTCCCACGCCAAACACACAGTCATACAAACACAAAGTGACAAATAGACTCCTGGGCCTGTGGATATAATTATGTCGAAACTACAAAATAAATCTGACCAGTATTCAACAAAATGCATTCGTTTTTCCCAAAATGTTATTTGCCTGTGGATGTACTGTATAATCATGTAGAATTGACAAAGTAGATCTGACAAGAAGTACATTTCTGAAAATGCATTCGTTACCTGACTCAACCCTATTAGCAAACTTTGTTTGTTTGTTTTTCACAGTCAACGAACCTATTTGAATAGAAATTGGCACATTCGCGGAGACAAAACGGCTTCTGCCTCAAACCTGGATCATTCTTAACATCAGAATGATGTTGGATTGTTGTCGTTATTGTTATTGTTATTATTATTATTATTATTATTATTATTATTATTATTATTATTATTATTATTATTATTATCATCATTACTATCATTATTATTATTATTATTATCATTATTATTATTATTATTATAATTCTCATTATCATCATCATTATTATCATTATTATTATTATTATTATTATCATTATTATTATCATTATAATTATTATCATTGTTGCTGTTGTTGTTCTTTGCTCGATTAGTGAACGAGTGCATAAACGGACTATATGCTGTTGCTGTATTATGATCCGTGACACTTTCCATCAGATATAAATAGTAGATAATAGTGTAACTATGATAACACAGTGCTGTATTATAGCCCTTGTAAGAACTCTTGGAATTGAAGAGGCCAGGTGAGTGGAAAGAGAGAAGGGATGAATAAAATCAATTCCGAGCGGAACTAATAATCATAGCGATGGAAGTGAAGAGTTTTGCCAAGATGATAGATGGGTTGGAAAGTATAAATGTGAAGAAAAGTGGGCACTCTTTTGTTGTACATGCGTTAGTCCCAAGTCGTACTACTCAGTAATGTGTGAAAGTATGATAGAGAGTTCAGAGAAGAGATAACGGGTGAAAGAATATAGATGAGTAGAAAAGAAACAAACAAAAACAAACTTATACTCATCTGTCCTCTTTCATCCCAATAGTCATTGCAAGCACTCTACCACATGGTGCTACAACCGTAAAAAATGAAGCTAGTGTAGCAGCTGTTTTAAGTGACTGTGTTATTTAAATGTAAAGCCCATTCCATTTTTATCTCTCCTACTGTTCCTTGCCTCCCAAGTGCTCATATTCTTTACGTCTATATATCCGAAGATGAAGAGCGAGTGAAGTCGTATCCATGGTTACGGGATGATAGCGCTTGTTTGTCCCTTGATCAGGACAATAATTCGCGAGCACTTCGGAGATTATTTCTTACTGGCGCGCTTGATCCGTCAGAACGTGGTGACGAGAATAATGCGATATCTTTTCAATTCCCCAGTCGTGCACACCCTCCCATTGCGATATTGATGACTTCCCGTATACCGAAAGAAGCCATTTTGTGTGAAAGCTGGTCAAATACATGTCATTTTTTTTTACCTGCCTTTATAAGTTTATGCGTAATATTGCAACTTGTTTGTATGCCTCTCTCCCATGCAGAAACTCTTCCAATTTCGTTGAAATTCTACTGGTGTACAAAATGGTGCCAGAAGACTGTATGCATTTCTGTAATTTAACCGCCAACTTCTCGATCAGTCACAGATGCAAGTCATTTCTAAAGATTCCTTGAACTTTTTTTTTTTGATGCTCCAGGCATATGTGAAACACTGACAACTGTTTCATCATCACTGTTTCACGTATGTTTAGCCGCCTTCACGGACATAAATCTGAATTATTGACAAAGGTATTAAACGATCGTTCATGTCGTACTGTCTTAGTCTTGAACTGATCTTATTTCAATATTTTTTTGCATTGATTTGCAAAAGGAGACTCGACGCTCTCGATCTTCGACAAAGTTATTTGTCGTTCTTATTTACGGTTGTGCAAGCATAATCTACTCATCCCCATCGTCATCATCATCATCATCATCATCATCATCATCATCATCATCATCACACCGTCATCCATATCTAGGATAAGAGATGGAGACAGTATCACCTCCTCTTCATCGCCTCACTCTTTGCTGAGTCCCCCAGTCTGTTTCTCTGTTACCTCTACTTCTTAACGTTCTCAGTCATTGAACTTTGTCCAGGTTATCTCACACTATCAGATTGTTTATGGTATAGAAACTGCCTCTGTATAGGGAATATATGAAAGTTATCCCGTATATCCGTTGAATCGGATACAAGACCTATGACAGATATGAGAGACTTGAAAAAAACAAACAAACAACAACAACAACAACAACAACAACAACAACATTTAAATCACACATTCATGCCGAAGAATTTGTATTGCACTCATTTGGACAAAAGAGTACCGAGTTATCGACACAAAATGACATGATTTGTTCTTTTACATGAAAAGATAATTATAGTAGGAAAGGAAGGTTCAAAGGTTACTGTGGTGCACGAAAAGAGATTTTTGTCCGTGTTTTCTTTGTCTTCTTCTCTATATCCTCTTTCTCGCTTTCATTTCCTGGATCTCATTTGTCTTCAAATCCGTACAGATAATGGATCTTTTTTCTCTGTCTCTCTCTTTCTCATTCTCTGTCTTTATCTTACTCCTCCAGTCTCCCCACTTCATCCTTAGATATCCCTCCGCCGAAGAAATGCAGGGATTTCAGTGTGACACAAAAACCCTAGATGGTAATTCATCTGTTATCGTGATCAGGAGTAAGTCATTTCGTAAATAATACGCATCCCGAGATGCCGAAATATTTCGTTTTAATCACTCAACTGGCTATGAATATACTAAATACACACTCATATTTCCTGCCTATTTAGAATAGGTATATATATATATATATATATATATATATATATATATATATATATATATATATATATATATAATAATAGTAATAATAATAACTGTTCAGTTTATTTCAGTTCAACTCAATTTAAGTCAATTCGATATCTTGCAGTGTCATACGATTCCATTCCATTCTATTCTATTTTCTTAACATTTCAGTGCATTACAGCGTAAAGAAAAAAAAAAGACTTCAAACTCTCAAAGTAGAGCGTAGAATAAATGACCTCCGTACAACATGAGGAGTAAATTGAGTGGTTGATCTTATTTTCGTATGATTTCAGAAATCGCAGTCGTTTTGATCATGCACAGGTCTTACCTATACCTTCACCCACAAAATTAAGTAGTTTGAAGAATTTTCCCTATTATTTACAAAAAGTATGCAGTATGAGACAATTGTTACGAATATCTAAACAAACAATGCGAAAGTTTTGGGATTCAAATTTGTGGCAACATCAAAATGGGAAAAAAATAAACACGGCCAAACATGCGCGCACTCTCAAAATACACACCCCTCAAAAAACAAAAACAAAACACTCGCACATACCATCACACACACACAAGACATAAAGTCTCGTGCGGAAAAGCTCGCCACTCAACACCACCTAGCGACACATGAAAGCAGAGTGCGTGTGCATCAGAGAGGCGCTGAAACGGGCACTCTGTCCGATAAATTCACAAGTTTACTCCAAAGACAAAAAAGAGGAAAAAACAAACAAACAAAAGAAGGAAGCAAATAAGAAGCAGTACTTGGAAAGAGAACTTGACGTTCCAAACCAGACGACTGAGCTGAAGAAAAAAGAAGGAAAAAAAAAAGAAGAAAACTGTTGAGACGGTGCAAGTTTGCCGGAACAGTTGCAAATACGTATCGACGTTTCTGCTCATGAAAGTCGAAAACGATAGATTTCGTCTACTCTGCAGAAATCGAAGACGAACGAACACATCCCGATGAAGGTTGATGACTTTGGCTGCTCCTGATCTTTACATCGCACTAAACAACCTTTGCACTTCCCGCGTATATGAAGCGGAATACATCCGTGGTTGACACTGAATCTAAATGCAATTGTTGCTTCAATGCGCCGTTCAATCTGTTTTGATTTCTGTTCGAGTATGCTGCTCACTGATTGAGTGTTTCGTTGTCTGTTTTTTTTTTATCTGTGTGTATGTGAGAAGAAGAATATTATGTGTATGGAAGAAAAGACGGAGAAACATAAGATATACAATATGCGTGTGTGTGTGAGTGTGTGTTTGTGTGTATGTGTGCGTGTGGGTATCATTCAGAAGTTAATCACATTTCAAGGAAGTTTAATCAGGGCTCATGAGTTAAGCCCTTAGTTCTTCACTCACAATTTTGATATTGTTTAGTACACTGTATCATATCATACTCAAATTGTATTGATTTCAAAATCTTCGAACAAAGGAGCATGCGACGAAGAAGATAGGAATCCAACGTTTGTATATGCGAAATGCTCCGGCTGTCTATGGGTTGACTATTAAAAGCAATAATCCATCAGGTAGGGCCTATTGATACCTCTGGCATGACCTGTAGACAAACTGGTAGATAGGGTTGACAACTGCAACATGTACTTGACAAGTCACAAACCCACATTATCTTGTTTCAAAATCATCTGTTCAACAATATGCACTTTGCCGTATACCTGTTGTTGCTATGGCAGCATCCCGACAATGGCCAATCAGCTGTGAGCATTTTAGTTGTAACGGTGTAAATTGCAACATCCACAACCTCTTCATGAAATGGGCCCCCTCAGCTGCGCTATATGACTTGCTACCACATCACGCGGGGTGGTGAAGGTAAGAAACAAGGTAAGAACGAAGAGTTAAAAAACAAAGGGGTTTCGTTTCCTTCATGAATTATACATAAGCAGCTGTAACGCTCAGGGTAAAAGGAGAAACGATCGAGCTTGCAGCAGGTTACACTCACAAGAGAACGGGGTAACATGTGAACTGTTTTCCTAATTATGTGACAAAAAGGCGGTCACACGATATCCATGGCGTACTATATCAACATCCTGCTATATACATTTTTGGCAGGAAAAAAACGGCAGAAATATCTATGGGCGATGAATACATAAAATGTAACAATGTTTTTATAACATAAGCATGTTATGACGTCAACATCAAATGCCTTTGTGAGCCGTATAACCATCATGTTCCCTTAAGAGGTTGTTTACAAGCCATTTCAACGGTATAATGAGCATCGGGTAATGTTTCCTATCGCAATTAACAGCATAATACAACAATCCCAACCCCCCCCCCCCAAAAAAAAAAAAAAAAAGAAAAAAAGAGAAGAAGTGTAAGTTTTCTAAGGATAGGCAGACTGGCGGCAAAGAGGTGAAAAGAAGGAAGCAAAAGGAAGAGACTAAAGAAACTGAAATAAAAGATTGTGTGAGAATGGAGTAGAAAGAGAAGAAAATTGATAGGAACAAGGAAGAAATGAAGTGATGATGAGGAGGAGAAGAGTAGGTAGTGGTAGTAGTAGTAGTAGCGGTAGTAGACGTAGTATAGTGGCAATAGTAATAGTAGTAGTAGTAGTAGTAGTAGTAGTAGTAGTAGTACTTCTACTACTACTACTACTACTAGTAGTAGTAGTAGTAGTAGTAGGGCATAGGGACATTATCACTTTGTGTTATTCGCTATATAAGCACTGTCAATTATTATTATTATTATACAGTACTTCAGTTTTCGCGAGGATTTTGGAATAAATCTATACATCGTCAGATTTATCCCCAAACCTATGACCTACTCTGTTTTTAGCGTGGTGTGTATAAATCTTACTATCACGGGCCTTAATCGCACCTTCCTCGCCCTTCCCACGTCTCGGATCTCGGGGAAAGGCAAATTCGGGCAAGCGCTTGACTTCCGGACAATATGATCCTCCACTCCAAATATTCGTCGAGGGCCCTTGGATGTTGGTAATAGTCCCCCGTCACCCCTAGGCAATTTGAGCGTAGGGGGAACAAACTTGGACCAACTCTGTGTACCCCTCTTCCCTCCCCCCCCCCCCACTTTCTCTCTCACTCTATATATCTATCTCCATGCATCTCTATGTTTCTCTTCCAGTCTGTTTGCCTTCCTCTCATAGCTCTCATCGTTCAAGTGTTTTTCGTCTAGTAGTACTGTCTCCTGATTCTGCCTCCCCACCCCTCTTCTCATCTACTTTCTCTTTATCTACCTTATAGTTGTTATCTTGAAAAAAAGAAGGAAATCTAAACTTTAAGGGAGACTTCCGTGATCCATCAAAAAGAGTAACAACAAACATAGAATGGTGAATGTTACCCACTAAAATTGGATCAAAAAGTAAAGTTACAAGATCTAAAGATTCACAAGTATAAACCCAACGATCATTATTTTAATTACAAATTAT
Source organism: Diadema setosum (assembly GCA_033980235.1). Lineage (NCBI taxonomy): Eukaryota > Metazoa > Echinodermata > Echinoidea > Diadematoida > Diadematidae > Diadema > Diadema setosum. The sequence goes on along the minus strand of CM067066.1, from coordinate 35,445,275 downwards.
GAGGCAATGATGTCAAACACACACATCCATCTTCCCATGTTTTGCGATTGAAGTATATATACCCTATAGAAATGATTTCAGTCAACATTTTAGCGAACAACTCCCTGTTCGAAAAAAAAAAAAAAAATCAGTGTTAAATTGCCAACCTTCTGGAATAACATCAAATGGACGATATAACTCTCTTTCGTATTCATGGACTGCAGTGAAATTTTTAAGCAATGCAAATTTATGTAAAGGTAATTAAGGCAGAAATGCACCTCCCAGCCATGAAGAGGAGCATACAGATGGTACAGAGCAGACGGATAGATAGATAGAGAAATAGATGGATTTTAGATAGATAGATAGATAGATAGATAGATAGATAGATAGATATGGTAGATATGGATATTTATTTAGAGATGATAGATAATAAGTAGATACTATCGATAGATAAATAGATAGATAGATAGATAGATAAGTAGATATGGATATATAGAGAGAGATGATAGATAATAAGTAGATACTGTCGATAGATAAATAGATTTATAGATAGATAGATAGATGAATAAACAAAAGGATTTATAGATAGATAAATAGATTTACAGAAAGATAAGATAGATAGATAGATAGATAGATATGGACATACCTATAATAGATGATACTAGTAGATATAAGTAGATATACAGATACATACATGGATAAGCAGAGCATGAGAGAGAGAGAGAGAGATAAGGGGTGGGTTGGGAAGAGAGGCATCAAAAGTGCACATCTCATGATTTTGCTTTAGGACTGTCCATGAAGAACTCTTAAGTGTAAACAATATTCCCAAGCACCTTTGGCTGGCTTTGCACGAAGCGCTGTTCCTTGGTGCCCTGGGAAATCTACCTCTCTTTCTACTCAAGGTTTTCCGCATCCTCAGAACAGCTATCTGGCATCTTGTCTTGGTACATATCCTCCTTTGATGCATGAGAGAGAGAGAGGGAGGTGGAAAGGGAGAGAAAAGGAAAAGAAAGAAATGAAGCAGAGCAAAGTAAATGAGAAAGAAGACAGAGAGAAAGAAAGAGAGATATAGAATTAAGAGGACAGAGAGGGAGAGGGAAGAGAGAGTAAAAAATTCTTCAAGTGGAAGATACATCATTCTCCAAGGAAATTGTTAGAAGACATCCTAACAGGCAATGCACATTATCTGATTGTAAAATAGGCATGAAAGGGCAATTACATACATAGGTCATGATATCTTCAAGTTTCTTTTCAAGATAGACATCTTCATGGCAGTTGGTATGGTATGTATGACATTGCTCATGGTTAATTCTGACTTCTTACACTTACAAAGTTCTCTTGGAGGAGTTATCACAGGAGTTAGAAATCCACACCCTCCCCTCTTGTCCAGCCTGCTATTTTTTGTTGTTGTAATTCTACGGATGATATAACATGTCATGACTGCAGTCGCAAAGGCAACAAGAAATTCCTGTTAGAGTAAATCATTAGGCAATAATTATGTTGTTGTTCATTTTCCATCTGTGAAGATGGCTGGATAGCCCATATTCAGCTACACTAAGCTGGTCTTCCATGGGGTCCAGTTGGATGTGGGGTGGGACCACTTCACCGGGTTAGACACCCTGCTCTTTGCGATGAATGAATGAAGCGGGATCTTTTACGTGCATGAGCTGTGACTCTCTCATACACGGGACCTCCATTTTATGTCCTATGCGAGGGACAGAGTGTTTTGCCTCTTGCTAGAGGGGACGGTATGTTTACACACAACATTGCTCAGTCCAGACTCGGGTTCGAACCCGGGCCGCGTGATCGTGAGGCAGACGCGCTACCGACTGACCCAACTCACCGCCCTAATATATATATATATATATATATATATATATATATATATATATATATATGCATATATATATATATATATATATATATATATATATATACATATATATATATATATATATATATATATATATATATATATATATATATATATATATATATATATATATATATATATATATATATATATATATATATATATATATATATATATATATATATATATATATATATATATATATTAGGGCGGTGAGTTGGCTCAGTCGGTAGCGCGTCTGCCTCACGATCACGCGGCCCGGGTTCGAACCCGAGTCTGGACTGAGCAATGTTGTGTGTAAACATACCGTCCCCTCTAGCAAGAGGCAAAACACTCTGTCCCTCGCATAGGACATAAAATGGAGGTCCCGTGTATGAGAGAGTCACAGCTCATGCACGTAAAAGATCCCGCTTCATTCATTCATCGCAAAGAGCAGGGTGTCTAACCCGGTGAAGTGGTCCCACCCCACATCCAACTGGACCCCATGGAAGACCAGCTTAGTGTAGCTGAATATGGGCTATCCAGCCATCTTCACAGATGGAAATATATATATATATATATATATATATATATATATATATGTGTGTGTGTGAGTGTGTATTATATACATTAATATTATCTATCTATATAGATAGATAAATAGATAGAGATGTGTATGTGTCTACATCTTTGTTTGCAAAAAACAAAACAAAACATGCAATGTCACATGATTACTTAAAGGAAACTAAAACCCAAAGAGAAATGTGGATTGAGTGAAAGCAGCAACATTAGTAGAAGACATCAGTGAAAGTTTGAGGAAAATCAGACAATAGATGCAAAAGTTATTAATTTTTAAAGTTTTGGTGTTGGAACCGCTGGATGAGGAGACTACTAGTGGTTATGATGTCATGTGTGGACAACAATATAAAGAAAAAATAAAGGGAATTCCTCAAAAATTCATTTTTCATGAAAATTACACATTCCATCAACTTGATACCGACATATGTCAAGGGCAGTAATTATTCCCCCTGCCTTCTGAAAGCGGTTTATCAAGTGCTCTTTTATTATGCTAGAAAAATGAAATCATGTTTAATTTTCTTTATATTTTCTTTAGAACGTTGTCCACACATGATGCCATAAGCTCAAGTAGTCTCCTTATCCAGCGGTTTCCGCACCAAAACTTTAAAAATTCATAACTTTTGCATCGATCGTCCAATTTTCCTCAAACTTTCACTACTGTGTTCTACTAATGTTGCTGCTTTCACTCAATTCACATTTCTCTTTGGGTTCTGGTTTCCTTTAACCAAAAGCAGCAATAAGAATAAGAATGCTTGCAACCTGTCTAATTCAGTGGATGTGAATAGGCATTTTAATGACTCATAATACATGTATGTGGCTTCAGTTTGTACTTCATACATTAACAACTTCACTATCTAGTCATAAAATACAGTAGAATACATTCTGTCCTTCCTTTCTTGTGCTGGTATCACTGGTCTTACAATGAGTCACTTAAATACACAGGACACACTTTGTTTGACTACAGAAAACAATCTTACATCAGAGAAGTGCTCAAGCTGGACAAGTGCAGTCACTAAGAACACATGAAGAACATACTGTATTTTATTTACACATGATTATAGCGAAGCTTAATCAATGAGGACATGACACACACATAAACAGCTGTCGTAATCTATAAACCATCACAAAATGTGAAAGAGAATGTTATAAACTGTCACTGGTCAAACAGCCATGGCGCACAAGAAAATGTGGACGTGAAGCTTATTCAATGAAGTGACACCTACGATCAGCAGTGATGGAGCAGACAGTACAGAACTTGTTAGATGGGAGACAAGTATGCAACATGTTTACACAATATGCAGTGACATCCTTCTCTAGAACAGTTGTTCATTTAAAATCATAATGCAACAGTCAAATCATTATAGTGAACGTTAACGACTTAAGATCATGGTGCAAGATTTCGCACGAGGTGCAAGATTTTGTATAAAGTGACAGATGTGATGCTCTATTCAACAAGGTAAAGCAGAGCTGAATAGAGCATTTTGTCTTTAAACAAATGCAAAATCTTGTTTCAATGAATAACTTTAACCATTCACTATTTGTTTTATACAACACCTAAGACTTCAACAAATGCAGTCTCTTGCAAGCCGATTCCTGAATGTGGTGCAGAAATGGCAACCAAATTTTCATGAATGTCAAAAGGTTGTATTATGGTACAGGCATATGAAGGAAGCATTGGGTTGAATTTGTTGACAGTAAATACTCAATTGGGCATGCACTTGTAACTGACTGAGTGCATGCCTGCAAAAGTATATCCTGTATTGTGATGTCAGAGGAATGCAATGGTGCAAAACTATGAGTCTGATTAATTACTGGCAAGGGAATTATAATTAATCATATTACCCATAAGGGGATTAAACACAAAGGGATATGACATCAGAGTGTACTTTCCCAAACTGATCAACACGAATTCTAAGCTCTACAGGAACGGCATGGAATGGTACTTTTTAGCAAATGTCATGTAATGAGCAATCAACCACTTGGATAGCAAGAATCTTTGTAGTAAGTGTTGCATAATATCTGAACTTACACATGATTTACACACAGGTACTTGATGAACATGTCCCATGATTTCACCTGTTAGCAATATACAAACCAAATTTCCACATTGACAAGTATGACAGTATAAATTAGATTCACTTATAGGCTCTTTCACATGAACAAGAATCTAGTGCATGCCACACAAATTATGAATGACGATTTTAGAGTACTGCAAATGTACAATCAACTTGTAATGGAATTTTTTGGCACACAAGGAAAAGCTACGACTTACAAATTCACACAAGTTGCAAAGACTTATTCAGATTACTCGATCTGTACAGAGCATTGATATACTCAGTTAACTTCAATAACTTTAATGGTGACTGTAAAAATCCTGTTAATAACTGATTGGGGTGGGGGAGATATCTTTACAGAGAGGTTCTGAAATAAACTTGACCACTACAGTAACTACAGGTGATTAGACAGATAACTTGAGGCAATGCATTAATAATGTAATTTTAAGAATAAATTATGAAAGACTTTGATGTACTGCAAATCAATAATGGTAATGGGACATTTTGAGACACTGGCTTAATATGACCAAAATAAAAATGCTGACATCACCACAGATTCATCTGACTTAACATCTTGAACTTATTGAAAAGGTAGCACCAAAAACTTCCTCTGTCATTTCTATTCTTCAGTAGGAAGTAGGAAACTATTAGAGACCTGTGAACCAGTTAAAGCTACAATCCCCCACAATCATACTTCCAAGTTCTTACAAAAATTCTGTATAGTACAGACATTAAGTGCCAAGATTGCTACTATTCAATATAATTCAATCCAAAAGAAAGAATGATCAAGCCAAGATAAGAAAAAGGATTACACACACTTTGCACTACTCAACATGTGATACATTTAGTGTCAAAAAAAAAATGTGCTTGTGCTGTCCTGATATTAAATGTCATTTGGAAATAAACTTTAAGGACAACTGTCATGAGGAGGGAGATTATTTGTAAAAGAGGACTTTAAATGAGGAAACTAAACAATATTACCACTGGACATACAAATAAGGCAAATTATATATCTGGCAAACGTGTAAGGGATAACTGTATCACTGTAAAGTTTACTTAAACAGCAGTGACTGAGTGACCTCATTACACTACACACCACATAAATTACATACCACCTGGCAGTAATAAAGACAAACAAGTTGTTTATTCCAAGAAATGACAATGTACAGAGTGATTCAGGAATGCGGATAATGATGCATGACCAGCTATGCATTACAAAGGCAGTAAACACTTTGTAACCACTTCGTATTCCTCATGATCAGCAAGTCAGTTGGTGCAAATATACTGTTTTTATTTTGTTTTAATGTTTTTCTTGCACTCTACCACTTGTCTGCTTGCTCAGTGTCAAACCTAGATAACTGTAACATGGTCTGTGAATGACTTGACACAGTTCAAATATCTCACAGTAATGACACACTGCTCACGTACAACAAATAAGGCAACAGTGGAAGAGCTAGTTTCAAGACCCAGTAGTGTGGGGATATATCAATACCATGGAGTGGGCAGGCTGGACTGGCTTGTATATATTTGAGAATCCCTGTAACAAATTGAGTAGAGTTTTATCCCTGATCTCTATGTTTTATGCTAGTTCACACAGAGCCAAAAAATCTTGACAGGAATCAACCATTACCAATGAGCATATGCTTCGATGCACATATTTGCTGACAGGTGCTATTCGTAGTTTTCAAATGTAGCCTGGTGGGCAGGGAATGAAGATAATTCTTTGGGGCCAACCATGTATCTCCAGCTAACCGCGTCTTTAAAGGCCCGGTCCCACTGCACTTACGGATGGAAAGAGGATGTAAAGCGTACAAAAAATCTTGCCATCTGTTGGAAAACGCTACGAATCCGCTGTGTACCCATCGTATACGTGTTTCATCCGCTCTATCCATCGAGCATCCGTCCACTGTGATTTCATCCGCGCAAAAAGTTTTAAGCTGCTTAAAACTTTTAGAACGGATGAACTTTCCGCTGTGTACGATGTAAATCCGCGACATACGAGCAACAAACGTATGTCCGTGCGGCATCCCTTAAACGTCCGCTGCATCCTCTCTGCATCCTCTGGACATCCTCGCAACTCACATCCGCTGCAGCTAAAAACGGAAAGAGGGAGGAAAGATATGGTACGTGGAACGTCTTTACATCGTTAATAGCACGTTAATAGAAAGGATGTAAGCGTATGCATCTCGCATATAAAGCATTTCAAAAGCATCCCCTCTACATCCGCTCTGCATCCGCTCTGCATCCACTCTGCATCCGCTTTTTCTGCTATGCATCCGTTTCGCAATTATCTCCGGTAACCCCTTCGGAGCTGTCATCCCCTTCCATCTGCTTTCATCCGCTAGGTTTCCGATGAACATCCGTTTAACATCCCCGCTACATACTACCCACGTCCGTTCTTTTTCCGTTCTGTTACCGCCAATTTTCGCCAATTTTGTCAATTTCTGGAGCGCATGAAAGCGGATGAAGCCATCCCCGAAATTTTACTCGTCCGTTGTGTCCTTTCTGCATACGCTTTGTGTCCGTCGGCCGGTGGGACCGGGCCTTGAGCTACACCTCCAGTTACAAATGACAGAAGAGACTATGTCCACTAATACAGTGATATCCTTCTGAAGAAAATGTCTGGAAGGTACTGTAAAACACATTATTTTCGCGGCATAAAATTTTCGCAAATGGGAGCTGAGGGCCTTATTCGCAGCATGAAATTTTTGCAAGTTGCCTCTAACATTCAATGCATTTAGTGTAGACAAGATCTTTAGCGTGCATTTTAATTTCATGAAACTCCGCTCTTGTGAAATTCATGAAATCAAAATGCATGCGAACATTCCTCGTTTTACAGCATAACCTTTTAATAATAATAATGGTAATAAAAATGCTTTTTTTTTGCATTTTCCATCAACAAACTCCAAAGAAGAATTAACAGGAGAGGTGAGTTTGGAGGTATTTTGGTAAGTATCTAGGGACTGTTGATTGCAAAGAAATCTGGGTACTCCATTCCATAGTCTGGAAGTTGCAGTCATGAATAGTCTGTCACCAAGAATGAGGTGCACCTTGGGAGATGAATGGTTCAGTGTGATGCTTTGAGAGGAGCACAACATTTTTATACACTGTATTCCATTCCGTGACATGGCTTATTTACTATAATCCTTCTCAAGTTGTCTTTTTTTTCTGTTAAATGCAAATATCAGGTATTGGGCACAAGGATTGAGTATCTTCAGCATAAAACAGAGAATATGGAAACAACTTGGGAGGCGGGGAACCCTTTCAGGTCCATTTGCTGCAGCCTGGAGTCTAGAAGAATGGCAAACATATATGGGTTCCACCTAAATTGGGCCACGTCGTTTTTGCTTCTTTTTTGTCACGGAAATTGACAAATGAGAAAATGCAATCCCACTTCCACACGAGAATATGTTCTGCATACTTGTGGTTACTTCTCTCTCTCTTTCTCTCTCCCAATCACTCGTTCCCACATGCATGCACACACACACACACACACACACTCACACACACACACACACACACACACACACACACACACACACACACACACACAATTTCTTTCTTTCTTGCTCTATGCTTGATTTTCATGGTATAGAAATATCACTTTAAATAAATTTCCATCTTCCACTGATCCACTCTTCCAAGAGATTCTCAACCTTGATGACATCTTGTGGTTTAAAAGCTTGCAGGAAGCTTGAGCCGAAGTAATATTCCCCACATGCCATTTTTGCATTTTAATCAATGCTTTGAAGACGACATGGCTGATTTACCATCTACATTAACCTTGACACAGACATGCCTTTTACACACAGATTAACAGGAATGACTCAACAGAAACAGTTCTTCCTTTTTTTCTACACATGTATCATGGCCTTATTTTGTCCAGCTTGGCATATTGAGTGTACTCATCATTCTACCACAGGGGCCTATCATTATCCTTACCCCAGGTATTGCCAGGTACTATCTTAAAGATCCGGTAGCGTGGGGAAACATGGGTGGCCCAATTAGATCGATTTTCATTGGCTGCCCACTAGGGTACATTCAAAAACCACAAAAAGCATCTGTCAGCGAAAATGTGTATCGCAGCAAACACTCATCGGGAATGGTTGACTCCAGTCAAGATTGTTTGGCTGTGTGTGTACCTACATAGAGATCAGTAATAAAGGTATAAACAATTGAGTATATGAATATAAGAACGACCCAAGTCCAATTTTTGGCCAAATTGAGTTTGACATGTGAAATTGTAGCTTATGCATGGACTCATCTTGTGTATAAATGATAAATCCTAATTACCCCCGGAAGTGCCTGAAATAAATGAGTTAAATCTTATATGAATGTAAGAATGAAGGACTTGGGTCATTCTTACATTCATATTATAGCGCCCTCTCTCGTCCTTCTCTCATCTCTATAGCAGAATTTCATGTACAGTTGAACCTCTCGTATCCAGACAAGTCGGGACCAGGGCTCATCCGGATAAGGGATTTGGCCGGATACGGGAGACTCGATGCTTTATACATGTACATATACATACACATGTAAACAGTACTGATGTAGCCCATTGTAGTGCTACATGTAGTAATGTGTATACTGCAACCTTTTCATTGTTACATTTGGGGATGTTTCGGGATGTTGAAATGTCTGAAGGTAAGCAATTTGGAAGGAAATTTGATGCAATGTATGTTAATCATATTGGAAGTAATATGTAATTCATGTGTGTTTGGGTAGGAGTTCTCAAGGAGTTGGGAATCCCCCTTTCTTCCCGTAATTATTTTAAAAAAAATCACGGCGAGATTGCGTCTGGATAATAGAGAGATCCGGATAAAGGGAGGCCGGATAATAGAGGTTCAACTGTATATGAATCAAAGAACGACCCAAGTCCATCACACAAAATGGCGTCTGCACAATTAATGTTAATCTTAATTGTCATAATGATATATGTTCTAATTTGTATATACAATGTTGCCTTCCCATCACAGTTAAATAGAATATTATTGGACAAACGAAAAAGATATGAAGTTTTTTTTTTAGTTTACTCGAAATGGTCTTCCATGGACTTGGGTCGTTCTTATATTCATATAATCAATTTGTTACAGGGATTCTCTAATATCTGGGCCAGGCTACCCTTCCCACTCCATGGTACCCCACCTACTGGGTCTGTAATTAACACCTGTGTGACAGAGGGTCATGACAGAGGGCAAAACATCTTGTCCAAGTAGTCAGGACTTGAACATTTAACCCTCTTTAAGCATCTAAAGCTAAATACACCATTCATATTTGTTTCCCTCTTTACAGATATAACATTTTGTCTTTTTGTTTTGTTTTGTTTTGTTTTTGTTTTTTTCTTTTAAGCTTTCTTCTCTTTTTTTTGAGGAGTAGAATGGGTTGGAGGCTACAATGCTTATTAGACTTACATTCATTGTCCAGACACCATCTCCTACATTTGGATGTCTCCTTCCAAAGCTTATTAAAGATTCAAATGCCCATCACATTTACACCCTGTGATTTCCAAATCTCCAAAGCTGGCTAAATGTAATAAATTGACATGTTCCCAAACAGTAGGATGCATGCATCTAGAATTTTTTTCCAGGGCCTGAAGGTGCAAAAGCTTGTTATTTCCTATTTGATCATATAGCAAAAATGATGAAGTAAACCTGTAAGGTCATCTGACATTTTCCCTTTTCTGCTCTTCTCCTCCCCATCCCCATCCCAACATGCACTCACACACATGCACACACACACACATGCACACACATGCACACACAAATTACAAAATTACCAACTACATCCCCAGAAGGTTGTCTACGTAAGCACTGTTACAAATTATACATTTCTTGTCTTTGATCTGAAGTATATTGGACATGCATCTTTGAACTTCATACTACTTTCTTCAACTTTTTTCCACACCAAGCAAAAAGAACTTGTTCCACCATCTGGACCATTTATCAAGTTTGAGGAGGTGAACTGCAGAGATGTTCTAACAACTTGTAAGGATGGCAGCTTGACCTTTGACACATAATCTTTGCGATCCTTTCAGCAGGATTCCATCAAGCCTCTCCAACTCTTTAGCTGTTCTCTCACTTTACCACAAATCACAGTCACAGTCCATCATAGTCCTTGAAGAATACCTTTCTTGAAGCTTAATTCAGGATGCCTATATCCCTCCTTGTGCCCAGACACTGTAATTGCAGTAACTTGCCATGCTTTTTCATCAGCATTCAGACAATTCCTCTAAACTTAACCCAGTTGTACGTAGCTACTGATATGGCCAACCCCCTCAAGCTTAATGGTGTGCCTCCTAGTCCAACAGGAAGGCCATGGTGACACAATATAGGAATCAATGGTGTCAGGCACCACATAGTCTATATTCATCTTTATAGGCAATTAATTTCCAGACATCTGTATCAATCTTCATAGGCAATTAATTTCTTGACATCTGCATCAGTCATAAAGTCATGTAGTCAGATTCCAGTGGCATAATCATACTTTTATGATTTGAAGCATACAACATGTGCAATCTTGAGTATTCCATGTTAACTGGAATAAAAATGTAAAGAATAATTTCACTTTTTTTTACATGATATTTATACACAGTGAGTACATTAATTCTTCTGCACCACCAAACAGTACTTACACAAGTGGTATACACATTTCTCAAAGGGTTTATTGAGTTCATTGACTGGGCATCCTTTGGTGTTCTGTAATCGAATTTGCTTTATTTTGCGTAAAAACCAGACGCTAAACCATTCCCGGGATTGAAAATTGTCCTCTTGCTGTTGGGCAAACACATCAATTACAACTCTGACTTCACTTTTGTGACAGGTCTTCGGGCAGACAGAGGATCAGGCTGTGAAAGTTAACCTACATTGTAAATACCAGGGAGATGAGAACTTCTCACCTCCCTGTAAATATTAAGTCTCTTCGCACGAAGTTTCATCACAGTTTGCCATCACCCAGTTGAAATTATCTCCTTTCTATCACAATTATGAAAAAATACCAGAATGCAACCCCCCCCCCCCCCCCCAAAAAAAAAAAAAAAAAAAAAAAAGAGTTGTCATCAGCAGGATGAAACTCTGCTGGGGTGATAGCTGAGAGAAACAAGCACACCAAAAGGAAATGCAATTGATTTCATTATCATTCTTGCAAGATATCACATCTCCTAGACAAACTTCTAACAGTTTGTTCTCTTTTATCACGTATCAATGCTAATCAAATTTTGCATGTAACCTCACCCAAACTCAAGCAATCACTAAAGGTCTTCCATTGCATGGGTTCTGCCTTACACACTAATAAAGCAATACGTCAGCAGAGCAAAAGGCCTTTAAGAAAGAAGCAAGTTGAACTGCATGTGACCAACATTGTTACATCTCTTGAGTTTTGAACTGGCAGCTTTACTAGGTATATCTGAAGTTGAATATAATATAAGCCATTGACAGAGATTATTCAAAGCTTAGCACATTACTGTTTGTTTGTTTGTTTGTATTTACTTCTGTTATAATTATACATCATATAAGCAGTACATAAACTTGAATGCACTATACTAGATTATATATACCACAGCGAATGCCTAATTAGCCCAAGTGCTTTCATTTCAAGCAAACGCATCCACATTTGATTACAGGTACATTGTGCTGAAATATGTCAGGTAGTGACAAATGCATCAAAACAGCTCAATACAGGAGCTGTAAGAAATGAAAAACAATACACAGTTTAAAAATATATCTAAAAACTAGTCATGATGTCATGAAGCAATCTTGATTTCGGATCCCAAGACACTGTGCAAAAATTTTTGAGTATGATTACCTTTAACTGGTCTATGTCAACCCTTTCCTCCTTTTACGACACCCCCTTTCTCCCCCCCCCCCTTCCGAAATGTCTAAATCAAAAAGGGAGAGATTAAATCCTAGAAGGTGGAGGGCAAACTACTTTGAGTTTTAAAAAGCAATGACATAACTTATTGCATCACTTTCTTCTGTCGTCGCCGCAGCCCGGAGCTAGAATGATGAAAACAGATGGAGAACGTTGGCGACGCAGATTTCCTCTCATGATGAATCCTGACGGAAATCTACCATGACATCTGCTTGCGCTTGGAAACGGTACGCGTGGCGCTCTGCACAATTCCATGTGTCACAGATGTGTCCGTTTATCCAAATCCTGTTTGTTCGAGACAGGTGCCGAATGCTTCGACCTGAAATTTCTCCTGAATCTCAATACGTCCTATCCCTCTCCTTCCTCCCCCCCCCCCCCAAAAAAAAAAAAAAAAATAGAAAATTGTCCATCCACTGAACTCCTGGAACCAAAACATGCTAAATCCATTTCTTTGTTGGTGTTGTTGCTGTTGACCTTCATGATCAGATGACGGTTAATGGCTGCAGTGCGAAGAGACCGCGGAAAGGTGATGTGGAGGAACAAATCGTGTGCTACAGCAGAACAGAAGCTGACCTGCGGATGGCGGAAACAGATGGGAAGAAATATATGCAGAGAAAGAGAGAGGGGAGAGAAAGAGAAAAAATAGCATTATTATGACGAGTGCTCGACCAAGTGTGAATGCAAGTTCAATTTGGCATGAAGAAGCGTTGGATTTGCTTGACTCTGTAGCAAGTCTAGGGTGATGGTACAGACACCGCTGCCCTGCCTGATTGGGCAATGGAGTGTTATTAGGGACACTTGGTGCCCTGACATTTCAGCCTCTTCACGACTGACAAAACTCAAAATGGAGATGCAAAATCTCACGCTTCTCCAGCACTGTAAATAGTTTCTTATAGTGCAGTGCCATCTTCATGCACAAAGGAAAAGGGCAACTAATAGGGTGAGGCAGGGGATGTAATAGGCTAGAGGTCACTGCAAGGAAATTGTTCAGAGAATCTTAATTCTGGAGCAAATGTTGCTCTGTGATACCATTCACCATTGCAAACTTTAGGCCCTATACTATAAGTATTGCATTCCGTAATGACACTGTCTATAACATACACACTTTCCAAATTTACCTTCTCAACAAGTAAATATCACCTTCTCTTCAGCACATAGGGATATCTACATTATGTTTTAGTGAAAAAATGAAAATAAGCACAGGATTGAAATGTTCACACATTTCAGGCAACATCAAACTACTGGGAAAATAAAGGTGCATGAATGCTTTGCTTCTTATATATGCAATACCATAGATTTGATTTCAAGGCCGGTGGATTGTAGGAGTCTTTATCAAAAATGTGACATTAAGTTAGTTTTCTTCATTTTTGCTCGTCCTGTAGCATGAGTGAATTTGCTATTGTGATGTGAACCAGTTATCTTTCACCATAGTATGGGCTGTCAAAGCCCTTAGGTGCCATGGCAACAGTGAACTGTTTGAAGTGCTTGGGACCATCCTTGAAATAAAATGAGCAAAATTCATTTTACCTGACAGCATTTAAAAAAAAAAGAAAATCTTGCACAAAAATTTCCACTTTTACTGTATGTGGCAGATATAAGAGTGTTATCTATTTTCATCATGATTTCTTGGATAGACTAGGGTTTAACACTTTGATCAAGACACATCTACTATTTTTCAGGATGACCATTTGGTTACAGTGGGTGATGACCACTGCGCATGAGAGAAGAGCTCTGTGATGTCCAGTCATTTTGTTGCTGAAGATCTGTTTATATCTTGTCCGTTGGCTATGGCATAAAAGATGGAATTAACCCTATTCACCTCATCTATTTTTCTTGACTTCCTACTGTCCTTACCCAGATAGGGGCATAAATTACAAGAGTGAAGTATGAATTCATATCTATTAATAATGATAATAATCATATTAATGATGATAATGATGATACTCAAATAATCATAATAACAATAAAAATCATTATCATCATCAATCATGATGATAATCATAATGATAATGACAACCATAAGAGCAGTAATCCATTAACAGTCATCATGATATAATAACAAAATAATCACTTATCATAGGAATAATAAGATTAATTAAGAAGTGAAAAAAAAAAGAATATTCAAAAGGTCTTCTTCCATATGGTCATACAAGGAAAAACCATGAAGCTATCTGTTTTGTGAGGCGATTTACCTGCTGCTTTGGTCAGGCTTGAGTCTCACAATGCTAAAATAACTGTTAAGTATGCATACTTCTATCCTTCAGCATTCATTCATAAATCAAAGTTGTGACCAGACAAACGGGATAAAAAGCTGCACAAGACTAAATGCAGTGATGGTGATTTAATCAGTCACAAATCACAGTGGCTATCAAAAATTATTGCACATATCTTTAAAAGTTCTGTATGAATTCTTGGCCTCTGAACATAAACAGAAAGTTCAACAACAGGAATGCAGACAGAATCTTGTTCTAAATTCTATGTAAGTGCATTGAGTCCTGCCCATTGTTGCACAATGTGCAACTGTGCATGATTCTTCCCACAGTTTTGACTAGCATTAGTAGCAACAGTGTATAATGCGTGAAAAAACAATAAAGTGTGTCTGCATGTGTGTATGTGTGTGTTTGTCTGTCTGTCTGTGCCCTTTAGCTATTAACCAGCTCACCAAGGACACGTGGGTGAATATTTGAGGTTGATTGAGGGCACTGTCGAGATGAAACCGTCCGTGCGTCTTGAATATTTCATCAGAGAGAGAGAGATGGAGTGTCGACAGTGACTCTAATACCGCCCCCAAAAAGTGTTTTCTGTAGCAGCCAGATGAGGCCACCTCCAACATGAATTTACCAACTGCATGCAGCCCACGGCTTAATTCATTGCACGCACACATACACACAGAAAGTGTGAATTTGGAGTCCCTCCTTCTATGCACTAAATGACATGGTTTGCTGAAGAATTGCTCCCTCCGTTGGTAGAAGTCATTATCATCCATATCTGAGAGCCTTTGAGATGTTTTCTGCAAGTTGAACGTGACATGAATGTCGTGTCCATTGAATCACTATCAGCACAATCTCTTAGTTCTCAAATGCTTGAAAGAGTTACAAGTGTTTTACAGGTCTACCACCTGTTACCATATTCTCCGCACCTCCCACCTCCCCAATTCCCCCCCCCCCCCCCCCGATATGGGTTCTGAATTGTATTTGTTTAATTTTCCAAATCATGTGAGCTACATTACAGAGTCGATTGATATCCATGGACATCAACCTGTTCTACTGGAGTCTCAAAAGGACTCTTCAAAGGAGAAGTCACTGCCTGCTAAAAACTGATCCTCAGCAGAGCTTGACCCTCCTCTGCCTCAATCGCCTATATCATTTGAATAGCAGTGCCCCTGTTTTGTTTTGTTTTGTTTTTTGTTTTGTACATGTATACTGATACAGAAGTAGTTTGTCTAAAATTGGTCCAGATGGCAGGTGAAAAGGACCAATAGGGCCTATCTATAACTGAGTATGGCATTAAAAAGTTAAAAGTCAATTTTCATCTCTCTGAGTGAGTCTGTACTGTATCGTTGAGAGCAAATAACACCAAAGGCCACACCGACTATGATTAACCATGACTGAACTGGCTGTGTATTCTTGGCATAACATTCTCACATGATTCCTAGATGCATTTCAGTTGACTTTCAGGACAATTATTCTATTGAATATCTACTGAATAAATTTCACCCTTCATGTAAAAGATGTAAAAGAAGTATCCTGCACAATTCACTCAAAATTTTCCAAGGAATAGGCATCTGACAGTGAGATTCAAAGATTTAGCTGTTCTTTGAAGGATAATTGAGCAGCTTCATTTGATTTGATATCCATTATGTGATATCCATGATTTGATATTCGCCATTCGATATTTACGATGAGATGTCCATTATTTGATACCAGTGATCTCATATATGTGATTTCTTATCCATGATTTGCTGATTTGATATCCACAATTCGATATCCCGGATTTGATATCTGCAAGTTGATATCCGTGATTTGATATCCATGCCAACTTTGGTGATGGTGTCATCATGCATGCATCTTGCATCATAAATGCGGCTAGCATATTTAGTAGCCCGAGGTGATTTTACAGGAGGAATCCATCATTTAAGAGCACAACTCTTCAGTGGGTCACCCATTTTACACTCAATCTGATTACCAAATATCTTGTTTTACAAAAGTTGATGTGTTCTTTGTCAACATAACAATTTATCTATAGGCCTTGTATCTGTATTCATTGCTCCAACTGAATTGAATTGAGTCAAATTTAATAATACTTGAATGATTTGGTACATCATGTTTGTTTGTTTGTTTGTTTTTGTGGTGTTTTTTTTTTTAGTTTGTGAGTTTTCCTCTCTTACATTGGTATCTGTGTATTAGCAGTTTGGTTCCCTTGTGGAAAGATATAGCTATGATCAATGCTTAAATCAATACATCGATAATGATGTAAACTGTGCACATTCATCTTCGTAGTCACATACTGAAGATAGCTGGAAAAATGAAACACTGCACCACATATTACCATACTTCACAATGACACAATGGTTTTACATGTGTCACAGAAAGGGGATTTTTCATCTTTCCATGGGTTTCGGATTACGGACAGAGATGCATTGTACCTGACCCTAGTGTCAACCCACGAGGGAGCCTGACACAATTGAACTCCAAAGAAGAGTATGAACTGGATACGATCACAGTGATCAAGGAGATGGATCACCTTGATCACCGAAAGCTCCAACCCGAAAGCCAGTGATGAAATTTCGCAAAAAACCAATCACCGATTTCAGTCACTTCACCTAATCATTTATTCATCTGATGGATTGTCTATCATGGGAGGTCATCTAGGCATCTTAATCCAACAACCTCTTTCTCTTTCCCTCTCTACCCCCCCCCCCCCCCCACTCCATCCCCACCCCACCCCCAGGACTAAAATTTCTTCTTTCAATGCTGATGGACAGTAGCTGGCAACCACCAATAAAGTAAGAACTCTCAGTCCAACACCAAAAAAAAAGAAAAAAAGATAAAAGATTTTTTTTTGGGGGGGGGGGGGGGGG
Organism: Diadema setosum; assembly: GCA_033980235.1. Taxonomy (NCBI): domain Eukaryota; kingdom Metazoa; phylum Echinodermata; class Echinoidea; order Diadematoida; family Diadematidae; genus Diadema; species Diadema setosum. The sequence goes on along the minus strand of CM067066.1, from coordinate 35,427,865 downwards.
AGGGAGGGGGAAGCAGAGTAAGGGTGGTTAAGTTTGGATGCCTGCGATTAAATAAAGTCAGGTGAAATGAATCCAGTCAAACATTGAGCACAGACCATGGATATTGCATCCGTCACTGTTACATGTATCTCGAGAACCTACCATAAGGCATCCACCTGATTAGCATACTTGAGAGGGAGAAAATGAATTTTTTCTTCATCTGCCACTTTCCTCTCACAATGTTACAGATTGATGTATATGTATACAGCAAAGAAGCTCTGACACACCATTTGTTCAAACTTTCCTCCATCAATCATGCTGAGCCTAAGGAGTAGTAGCTCTTAAATGTGTACAGAAAATCAAGATACCATTTTGCAATTTTGCAATTTTTTGCTGCCACGGAAACACACTCTTTTAACATTCACCATTGCTTTACCAAGATATTGCAGATATGCAATTAAAGATAACATAAAATCACAAAGGGGTTGTATAAGGACTATCTATTGTTTTTCATAAGCAATATCTATCTATTAATGAACATATCAAACATCAGTTCTTTGGAGTTGTCTAATTGGGTAAATTAGTGTACTTGTGAATGTGTCAACTTGGCAATCTGCTGTTATGTGAATTACACTATACCAGTACACATTGAGAACAAATTGCCTGAAACTTGTAGTCTCTGCTTTAAACAAATAGCCTTGATAACAAACAATTTGGCTTAATTGCTACTATGCTAATAAAGGGTTAGTTGGTTGGCAGAGGACCACAGATTTCATGCTATCTACACACTCCACACTTCCATCCCCTCTTCACAAAGCCTTAATGATGTGTGTTTCGGGTCTGATGAGCTGGATGCGGTCCGCTGCACAGGGATGATTTTTCACACCGGTAGTATTTCATCCTGACACCTCCCTCATCCCAAGTGTCCACTCGTGGTCACCTCACTGGTCCTCAATCTCCCTCCTTTAAGCCTATTGGATTACTTGCCCTTTTCTCTCCTAATCATAAGGCCATTGGCACGGATACCCTGCTGCACACCCTCATGTATGATGCACTCACACTCAATAGGAGGTCAAAATCCCTAAATAATCTGAGAACACAAAAATCTTCACACTCAATCAGAATGTATAACATATTAGCCTTCCTGGTAGCTTCTCCCTTCATCCATGGATTATTGATGGCCAGTCGCTTTGATATAAACTTAGAAAAGCATTTGTTTCTTCAAATCTTCCCAAATGAAAGTCACCAAATTTCACTCTTCACAGCTTCAATTCTTGGTCATTAATCTCTAATCAACATTTTTCATTAACAAATCATCTCTACACCATTTTAGCACCACTCACTTCCACAAAATTTCTCTTGGGGAAAAAAAATAAATAAAAAAACCAGACTTAGAAAGTTATCAAGACTGACGAATACAGTGATCTGTTCAATCTGTGATTGGGGGTGAGTGGCCATGTAATTTTTGAGATGTTAACTTATATGTCAAACAGATTTGACATGCAAACTTAATTTGCATATCAACAATGGTGCATCAAAAAAGACTGCCACAGAGATAGGACGTAAAATACTGTAAAACGAGGAATGTTCGCGTGCATTTTAATTTCACAAATTTCGAGCAAAGATTCGCAAAATATGGGTACTTTCCCCCTTTCCCCCCTCGAAAAAAAGTGACCACAATGTGGTAACCTGGTTTCCCAAGGAAGTATTTCCCTGTGAGCCCAATGTGTTGACTAGGCATGTCTTGAGACCTATCCGTGACTCTGACGCAAGATGTTTTGGTAGGTGGATCTCAAATCAGTCCTGGTCTAATGTTCATGATGCCCCAGATATCCAGACTAAATGTGATGAGTTCTACTCCACCCTTCACCAAGCCCTGAACACATTCTTCCCTCAGAAGGAGGTACAAGTCCACAACAGAGACAAACCATGGATCCCCCCTGAAGTGAAATCGCTGATAAGTAAACGACAACATCTCTTTGTGAACGGCCCCATAAGTGCTTGGAAAGCCTGCCGCAATAAAATGTGCACGAGCATTCGCGAAACTTTTCATGCTGCGAAGAAGGCCGTCGGCTCCAATTCGCAAAAATTTCATGCCGTGAAAAATATTGTGTTTTACAGTAGTCAAATTCTAAAAGGTTCACTTCAATGGATTATGAACAAAGTAATGACATAACTAAAATTGAAAAACTGCTGATCCTAATTTGTATAGCCAAGATGGTGCTTCATCAAGGTGGTTTTATATTATACAATGATTCATCTGACACTGTCTAAAAAGTGCAAAATATGAAAGCAATAGGCTATGTAGTTTATAAAGTAGCTTTTAAAAGAATATTTGACATTTGACCCTAATTTGCTTTATGAAATCATAATGACATTTGACAAGAGAGATGTGATGTTAGGAATAGATTCATTTGACATGCTCTAAATATGTGCAAAATATGAGGGCAATAGGGCATAAAATTATGTATCCCAAGATACAGGAAAACAAAAGATTTTTGACAATTGAACCTTATTTGCAGAAGCAAGATGGGATAATTAGATCACCTAATTAAACATCTAAGAAATTACAAGCAGAAACTATGACATCTCCAACACTTTTTTATTACAGGTTTTCACTTCAAGATTCCAGTTGTAGTTTGTAAAAATTACCTTTAATGGGGATAAGAATCACGTTCAGGTTGTTCAAGGATTGCACTAACTTCACATCTTATGAAGCTAGCTCAATCTCATACCTTGCCTCATGGCACCTCATCTGATGATGTATATGAGGGCATGAATGATGGAGTTGACCATGAAAATATGATAAGCCTGCAGTCAAACAGGAAACAGGCGGAGAAATCTCATAGCTCAGCATGCCAACATGCCATCAGTCACACTGATGGATTGGCAATTGTGCAAAACAATAATAGATGCAACATGGCAGAAGTGGCACAATAACCTACATAGTGTTAGAAAGAATTGATTCCATGTACCCCTGCTACCCCCATCCAACCTACCCTATCCCCCCTCTCTGCCCTTCCCACTCTCTGCAGGCTAAGGTGTGATAATTATTTCTTCTGATTGACTTAATGAATCAACCACCACATGCAGGACGGGCAAGGGGGGCACAGGTCTGATTTCTAATTACACAGCGCATCCTACTCGGCGGGGTGTGATTGCTCATTAACCCAGATCCGTGACGTAATGAGTCAGGTGCGGGACAGCGCCGGATCGCACAGCAGTGATGAAGACTTGGAGGAGGAGGCCAGAAGGAGATGCTATCTCCATGGAGTAAATACCTCCACTCCACTCACATGAGAGAGGTATCCAAGATGCTACATTGGGATTCCTATGATGGGCCAGAAATGTGTCTACTCAGTACCAGTAGCGTATGAAATCTTCAAGACACTCTGATATCAAATTTGTCAAAAGAAAGATTGGAATCTTCAGTTATAGCAGAATAATGATACCGTATATTCTCCAGATTGCAGTTGCAAAATGCACTTGAACTTATATACCAAGTGCAATGTTTCTATTATCTGAAATGAACTTAAAGAGCACGGGTAGTGAATGTTTGTACTATTGGGTTGATCATGGAAATTTCCACATCAGCTTGATTCTGTAGACTAGCAAATTAGAAAAAGACATTTTGAGAAAAAAAAAAGAGAAAAAAAAAAGACATGGTAAAAAATACCATTGTTGGATAGGTATGTTGAGGGTCATTTGAATCTTTATTTCATCAATATTCCTTTGTGTACATTGCAGTCTGAATGTGAAATTTCTAAAATTTAGTATAATATATTGTGTTAGAAAAACATGATGCATTACAATAGGACTACATAAAAAATATTTCTTTTCTATTATTAGAATGCCTTCTATTAATTCTAACAGTATCAATTTTACACCATTTTTATTCCTTACTCTTGGCAAGGAGGTATGAGATGTCATACCTCCTTGCTCTTGGTAAATAACTTTCTTCAACACAGCACACACCTGCTTGTTAAAGGGGAGAAAATTCAATGACTACCAAAGGCCCCTTTATAAAGAATTGCAGGTTGCCAAGTTTACACAAATATAAAGTCATGGCCAGAAAGGTAGGCTTATTGCTGTGGTACCTTTAAAAGAATTACTTGAATAATCATTACATCACAGATGCTTATCTCAGTGACTTTACTGGATGAACTTGAAAAAAAGAAGAAGAAATGAATAGATGGAGCATCTGATTTTCATCTTACAGGGCATGACAAATCCAGGGTTGATATTTGGAACACAGACGACAACAACAGAGCATGACGAGGAGCTGGATAAATACCAGTACTTCTAGGGGAGGCGGTGCGGGATGTAGAACAAGGTATCGATGTACAAAGTGCCAGATTGCTCTGTATGGATCACATGTCTCCTCATATCCTGCAGTCCTACTACAATCCAAATACCAAGTGTCACCGAACTGGGTTAATCAGTGATCAGTGGTAGGCGTAGCACACACAATGTTGATGGACCGCCGGTGGCATTCAGCATCCTCGGGGAAAAGTGTCCCCGAAAACAGATTCTCATACGTTGTTGATATGTTTGAGTCTCCTCCTTCCTTCTCTTTGACATTCCTTTATCCTGCTTACACTAAATCATTAATAGTAGACACACACACACACACACACACACACACACACACATGAACAAACATCTATTAAGAAACACACAGACACATTTGCCAACAAACTAGAAAAAAGGCCTAATGATAATGAAAATATGAAGTTGATAACAGAGACTATAAATTTCAAAAAATGACAACAATGATTATGAAAATTATTTCTTCTAGTTATCAAAAATGCCATTGCTAAATTTGATGAAGATTACATCATTCAAAGAAATCTGTAAGGGATATAGTTATACGAATTATTAAAATGGCATTTATGCACTTTTGGTATGACAGTGATTCCGTTGCTCTTGGTAATGATAATTACATAAGCTCCTTGCAATATGGCCACTATACAGCTACCCATATTGACAACTTGACATGAAAACTTCACTCACAGTTTCAAAGCAAAGATATGACGTATACTCATCACATTGTTTTAGATGAATTAAATCTTCAGATGACAAAAAACATCAATTTAAGTTAAAAAGAAAGATAACCAAAGCAACAAGAAAAACCCCTGGAAGTTGGAATTGTCTTCATTCTGTTTTGAGGGAGAAAAATGTTGTCAATGAGTTTCCCCAGGCTACATCTTAGCATGGCACAAACCCTCCTTTGGAGCGCTTTTATTGGGCAAAGAAGAATCCATCGCTGCCATGCGTATTTATTCAGTCGCTCGAATCCCATTTCAAATAGACTTGCCTCTAATCAGTTTTGGAATGATTAAATACACATAACCCATCAGGCAGCAATATCTGAATGTTTGCTTAAGCAATGCAAAGACCAAAAAAGAAGGGGAAAAAAAGGACACACAACATCCACTTCGGCAGAATGTAGTGCAGATATACCCAACCCCACACTTACGTATGACAGACAGAAGGTTAAATGGTATCGTTACTCCAGGAGACAGTAAATTACAGCCCTCAAATGAAGATGATTATCAAAATCAGATTAAGTTCCCTGCCTGAAAGGCAGTATTCGAGGGAAGGTAGGGGGTAAACATTTCGGTGGAACATTTCTGAAATGCCACTCAATGCAACTATGTGTCACAGGCACTGATAAGAAGAAATGTCACCATACGCTATTTGTGATAAGATCCTTGAATACCCATCCAACAAATTTCTCACTTGCCATCAGGCTGGAACACAGAGATCTTCCCCCTCTTTTGAGTGTTTTCTGACTTAAGTATACTTGTTTCAATTGGATATGATTTCATTGATTCACTTTTTTTTCTAACTTGTTGAATTACTGCAAGAATGCTGTTATCTTCTGAAAAGGTAATTACCAGCAAGAATATTGTTATCTTCTGAAAGGTTTTATCTCACAGTTTCAATTGCATAGGAATTCACACCAAAATCTGATCCGTGTACAGCAAACTTTCATTTCTTTTTCTACGGTCCTTCCACAAACACACGCCACACACGTCACCCACACACACGTCACCACACACACACACACACACACACACACACACACACACAGATACATGCACACACACAAAATCAGTCATCTATTGTCCATGCAGGAAATCCAAATTCTTCAAACAGATACTAAACACTGACTGCAGGTACTCTGTCTCAAATGGAGGCAGATATCTTTAAAATATATATATAAATAAATAATAAAAACATCACTTCAAATGACACAAGATAATCTCCATAAACTCTTCAATGTTGGTGGCAGCATCATGTGGTACATTAAAAGTACCTCTCAGTCCACTCATTTGCACAAAAAAAGTACTGGGAGTAAATTCTGGGGGAAAAAATAAATCATGAGAAATACTGCCTAAAAAGGGTTCATCCAAAGAGAAATTGTTTGTTTGTTTGCTTTTACTTACATCAATATGGTTCAAGAAATAATCAAAAACAAAACAGCTTCAGGGTTGTTTTTCAGTGAGTCCGTGTATAAGGTTACAGCATATACTGTAAAACAACACGATATGATGCAGAAACCAAAGATGACATTCACACCATGAGAAAGTAAATATTAGCAGAAAAAAAAAACATCAACAACAACCGAGGCTGGCTTAACTAAAAATGGAAAGTCATATAGATAGGAAAGAAGAAGAGCATAATTGTCTTGGAAAATAATCCCTACAGATTCCTTGAGTGCGGTAGCAGCACTTTTTTGTCAGTTTTTCTGATAGCCATGATATATCCTCTATGCATAGCAATTAGTATTAGTATGGCAAGAGTCCAACTTCAACTCCCTCTTGGTTTTCTACCCTAGATACAAAGCTAAGTGTCATAAAATTGTGCTTGCTTCAGGAAAATGTTGGTGGGGGGGGGGGGTAAAAGCTAGCAGAACATCAATCATATTTCATAGTCATGTGTGAATGAAGAAGTCAAACATGATGCGCACATGTACACAGACTCAGCCCTGAAAAGTATTACAAAAGACATTGACACAAATTCATTCTTAAACAGAATGAGTAATAATGCTGGAGATATTCATCTGATTGGAATTACACAGAATGAGTAAAACCAGACACCATCCAAACATTTACTGCACAGATGCCTCTTGTTTGAATAGTAGAGGCTGTTTTGGGTTAACAACATGAAGCTTTTTACATCCCTTCCAGAGCATTTGAGAAATTAAGAAGGCAATGTCCAAAATAAGTGACTTCCACTCTCCCTGGAACAGGCATGTTCTAGCATATTAATAATCCTACCGGGAGCCTTCCAAACGAAACCCAACACCAAAACTCATTACGCGGCTGGATTTGACTTCTTCCCTGATCTGAACGAGGTTCGGCAATATTATCTATATATGGACTCCCATCTTTGGATGGAATGCGGGAGAAAGAATACAACAACAACAACAACACGCCTAAATAGATTTTACAAATTCAATCAGCACTTCCACAAGTTATAAAAAAAATAGTAATATCTATAAGCAAATGTTAGTTGTTGTTGTTGTTGTTGTTGTTGTTGTTAGTGGCAGCGGTGGTGGTGATGTTGTTTTGCATCACTGTGTGTATGATATGAGGCCTGTAAGATATTCCCACTTCAAATTTCTGCATTCACAAAGGCCAAGGAGAAGAAACAACTGCACTCCTCTTAGGGACTGTCAAAGACCCCCCACCCCCTTCTACTTTGTCTCAAACAAACATGGAAGAGATGGGGAATAAAGGGGGCATTGCTCAGAGTGAATCTAAGAGCATTTCAATATCATATTGGTTAAATTCCTCATTTCCTATTCCAGCCTGGAGGGAGCCCCCAACAGAAAAGGAACAAATATTAGAAGATATCCGGAGGATCTAGAGCAGCGAGGCAAGGACAAAAAAACAACTAAATCTCACGCACAAACACAAACACACAAAATTTACACACACAGACACCTGTGGACAACACATCAAAATTCAGTGTGCCACTATCTATGAAATAAAAGTTTTTTGTTTTAAATTCTTTTTTCTTAGATACTTCATCACTTGTCATCAACTTGCTGCCCTACTTTGGTGAAAGAAGCAAGACACATATTCTCAATCTGAGTTATTAAAGTTCTTAGACTGACCTTGCTGGCAAGTTCTATTTGGATACCAAGCTTTCAGCAGAAATACCTAGAGATATCTAAGTAAAAGATAAAATAAAATTCCACTGATATCAATTCGGATCACAGGTACATTTTTACAATAGCCCTTTATGAGATCTGGGAGGCCTACATAATGTATCTCTTCCATTTTTCCTTTACTAATTTACAGAAGTCCATGCTTGGTCAGATAGTTACCATCTTTGACAAGCCCTCTAAATGTTCATCAAATTTCATATGAAGATGTTAAAAATTTGGTGTTTGACAGCATGTGGTTGTGAAGTCTAATTAAAACCAACTGTGTCATTTTTGTAGGTGAGTTTGAAAGGGTAAGGGACCCGGGATTAGAGAGAGCATTGCCACATGGACCCATGCTTACATATCTGAATAAAGTCAATTTGTACAATGAGTAATGATGAAAATTGTCAAAATAATGACAACCTCAGTGCATCTCTTGATTTGGTCATTGTTCTTATCTGGTTCTACCTTCTACATATCGTCGGCGATCATCTGAACCGTCGTATATGCAATTTTTGCATAAGAATGACATTTCGAGATAATCGCGTTTGAAGCTTACCCATTTTTTTAATCATTATTGCTACACTTATATGTCTGGCATTTGCAATAATTTTTGTGGTAATAGATAAGAATTTAATTCTTACTCTAATGTGTGATATTCTTCAAATTGTACTGTTAGGAATTAGGATTAGAAATAGCAAGAGATCTGCATGTATGTTTTTTCGGTTTTTGGAACTCCAAATCTCATATCAGATACAGTTCAAGACTTGGGGAAAAACAGAAGACCATGCCTTGGAATCCTGCCCTACACATACACCACAGTGGAGTGATGGGTACGTAGCGATGTCGGGGTATTGATAATGACAGAGCCCTCTGAAGGAGCAGTGGCCTCACTGAAGAAGCTACCATAGTTCAATCAAACCATGTCAATGTAAACATCATCACTTAGTCGTAGTAGTAGTAGTAGTAGTAGTAGTAGTAGTAGCAGTAGTAGTAGTAGTAGCAGCAGCATCAGCAGCAGCAGTAGTAGTAGCAGTATTAGGTAGTAGCAGTAGTAGTAGTAGTAGTAGTAGTAGTAGTAGTAGTAGTAGTAGTAGTAGTAGCAGTAGTAGCAGTAGTAGTAGTAGTAGTAGTAGTAGTAGTAGCAGCAGCAGTAGTAGGTAGTAGTAGTAATAGTAGTAGTAGTAGTAGTAGCAGTAGTAGTAGCAGTAGCAGCAGCAGCAGCAGCAGCAGCACTAGTAGTAGAAGTAGTGCTAGTGGTAGTAGCAGTAGAAGTAGTAAAATAGTAGTGGTGGTATAAGTAGTTGTAGTTGTAGTAGTAGTAGTAGTAGTGACAGTTGTAGTGGTGGTGGGGTTGTAAAAACAGTGGCTAAATAGTTGTAGCAGTAGAAGTAGTACTAGCAGTGTAAGTACAAGTAGTATAAATAATGATGGTGGTACTTGTAGTTGTACATGTACTTGTAGGAGCAGTAGTATAGTGATAGTGGTAGTGGGGTGGTGTTTGTAGGAATAGTGGCAGAAGTAGCAGTAGGATAATCAGCAGTAGATGTAGAAGTAGTATTGATAGTGGCGGTCATATTGGTAGTTGTAGTTGTAGTGATAGTGGTAGTGCATCTAACACATGAAGCAATGTTTCACGCTACTACTTTTACATCATATTGCTATTTCAATGTGAGCAATTGTTCCATGTGTCTTGTGGCACTACATGTATGTTTAATAATGACATTCATTCTATGGCATTCATATCAGTGGTATGAGACAGAATTTGACAAAATGATTTTGATCTTGATTTGGGAAGATACTAGAAATGTATACTTTCCCTGTACTTTTGAAATAAGTCTGAGAATTAAATGGTGGTTTGTGGTGGGGGTTTTTTTCCACCAAGTTTTATGGATAAGGTGTCCATCAGTAGATTCCTGTGCACAGTGCATTATGCTACAGAGGTGAAATATGAATGGTGAGGTATGGAATAATCTAAGTTAATTCACTGAAACTAGAATGAAATCAAATTGTCATTTTCTGTGTCCTCTTGAATTCATCCCACCCCCTTCATTCCACATTGGGATGTAACACACATTCAGACATCCCCTGAATGATAGTCCCATATTGTTAGCTTCAGTGTGTAACAAGCAAAATTGGCAGGCACATGGCCACAGTAATCAAACACTGACCTGTGCTGTATCTGTAGCTAGACTTATCTACACCACACTAGTCAAAATAATCTTACCCTATGACATAGTATCCTAAATGTGTTTTTTTTTTTCCCAGAGTAATAAATGGCATATTTTTAACATCATATACTCAATACGAGTGAACAATTGGTATAAGTATTTTTATGGAGAATGGACTTGCTTTTACTTATTCATAGTTGAAGGGCCACTGATACATGTAAATGATCTATCTTATAAGCAAATACTACTACTACTACTGATTATGATGATAATAATAATAATAATAATAATAATAATAATAATAATAATAATAATAATAATAATAATAATAATAATAATAATAATAACAATAACAACAATAATAATAATAACAAATCACCATTACCATTATTATTATTATTATCCATTTGGCATTTCAAAATAAAAACAAAGACAAAGTTACATTACATGATACAGGGGTTGCCAAATACTAAGTAATGTACTCTGAATGTGACCTGAGCAAATATTCTATTTTTGGTCTACCATTTACCTTCATCACTACCTCTACTAGGTACCAACATTGCTCATGATACCATCTATAAAGTCAGATTTATCTCAGTTCAGATTTTTGTTTTTCAAACTTATTGCTACTACCAAAACTGAGGTTTTACAAGCAAAGAAAAACTTTTTTTTCCAGACAAAAAACAACAACTAGAAATTGTATGAGAAATATAGAGGATAAAAGAATAAACAGGAGACCATTATCTTTGGCAACTACTGAGAATTAGATTAACTTACTCTATCCAAATGTCAAAGTTCATGGACAATTGTGCGAGGCTAGGGCTTCCAGCATAATAGAAGCAACGTAATTACCTCAAATGGCTACACTGATCTGGTAATGCATTTAGACCCACTTTACAAACAGCTCCATCAGCTAAAATAGCCACTCTAAGTTATCGGCAGCATGATCCTTCATGTTGAAACAGACCATTACTGTGACAACTGTTGCCTACGCTCACTCAGGGGGATAGCCCTTACTGCAGTTTCTTTCTTGCTACGATAACAGCGGAGGGGTTGAACAAACAACCACATTAAAGGAATCCCAACGCTCCTTGGGAAGAGCCAAAAAAAAAATCGCCCTAGCTCAACAATTGCATCTTCCTCCCCTCCCCGCCCAGGGAAGGCATCAACATCGCTTTGCACCTCGGTTGCTGACGTCTTTAATTCCCTTTTATTGATCTTCAGAAATGTACTGTTGCTACCTCAGCCCATTTTACTTTTTGTCAGTTGCATTCCGGCGGAGTGCGTTAACAGCTTACAATCACTAAAAGAAACAAGAAGATGAAAGATAACAATGTGAGAGAGGTGTATCAGGGGATGATGGAGGTAATGGACAACAAGAAAAAAAACAAGATCTTAAGAGACTGGAAAAGAGGGAATATTTTCTATGAGAGAGAGAGAAAGGGATAGAACAAGACATGGACAGAAAAAGAAAGAAGAAGAGAACAAGGAAGGAGGAGGTGGACACAGGTGGGTTGATATCCAAAGGAAAGCAACAAACTACACCAAAAACACCACTCTTTTGTCTACCTGTGGAATGTAAACTTTTGCAAAAACTTACATTTGACCTTAACAATACCACAAGTTCGCGTCACCTTCAACGATCCATGCCTCGCTCTCCTTCTCTTGGACACGGAGGATCATGATGCTGTTTCTGGAAGCGTCGTTACACAATACCCTGCCATAAGCCAATAGGTGCGAGAAGAGCTCCATGGAGAGCAATTATCACATTCACCCGAAACCATTCTCTCCCATCTCTGCGGCCGAGAGGGATGCGGCTAGCCACAACCAAATGGCCTAGTAATCCCCAAGAACAGTAGCACTGATCTCCTGATGCATTTGCGCTTATACTTCAACTTTGCACCTCTAAACGGGACTTTACCCCATGGCTGCTCCGTGTAGAGTTACGAACTCAACACCATCAAAAATCTGAATTTGGTTGCTGTTGTTGTTTTACAAAATAGTTCAACGGCAAATTTCCTTCACTCAAAGCTTAGTTAGCAATGTTTTTTTTTGTTTTTTTGTTTGTTTTTTTTACAGAGGAAACACAGGACTGAAATTTGCCATCAAAAGCTTGGGGGAACAAAAAAACTATATGTCTGCACAAAGAACACTGCAGAAAGTGTCTAGCTTTTATAAAGCAAATGAGAAGGGAGAGAGAGAGAAAAAAATGAAATCTCACAAATTATTAAAAGGGCCTGCAGGATATTCCGTGCTAGGGTACAAGTATATGATCAACTTCTTGATAGATAATCCTCACATGGGACCGGGAGAGAAAAAAAAAAGAAAAGAAAGATAAAGAGATGGACAGGGTAATGCAAAGAGGGAGACAGACAGACAGACTGACGGACAGAAAGAGACAGACAGAAAGGGGAAGAGAGAAGGAGAAAGGGAGAGTAATGGAGAGAGAGGAGGAAGAAAGGGATGGAGTGACGCGGAGAGATGGGAGGCTCTTACCACCAGAAGAGAGAATATTCAACAAGTCAACAACCTGCTCATATTAACGGGGCGTATGCTTTTTCAAAGACTTCCCTCCCGAAAATGGAAGGCTGTCTCGATGCACATCTTAAGTGGCACATTGCGCTGCTCTGAGAGCAGGCTCCAGAGAGGCACCTGACAAATTTTCTCCGCTGATAGCCTTTCACAGGACACACGTTTTGCAGAGGTCGAACCAAGAACACCATTTGGAGAAACCTGAAACAGACCCTCTGCTTCATTAAAGGCATTATTTACATTTTGCAGATGAAACAAAAACCCAGCTGTAGTGCTTCAAAATGGTTCTAGAATGTGAGTAAAGGATAGAAACAGCCAATGCAGAAATGTTAATCAGTATAATCAATGTTAAGTATTGTTAAATATACAAAATGTGAACAAAAATTGTTTCTAGAATAACCCATCTACAGTTATGGTTTACTGAGAAAGATAGTGATATCTTCTTATATTCTATGCTTTAATGCAAAATTTTTATATGGTAGGATATTTTGTGATACAACTAACTTACACATATGCATCAAAATGAGATTAACTAAAAAAAAAATTAAAATCACTGCCCCAAATGGTAAGCAATACCTTTAACCAAGTCTGTCACCATTTTCTCTTCAGCTTTTATGCTGCATCATTCTTACCAAAACTGCAAAAATAAAAAGTAATAATGTGAAATACATTAATGCAGTCTAAGAATAGAAAGTCTTTCATGAAATTATCATTAGAATAACAAGTCACATGAAAACTGTTTTGATTCATACATGGATACACACTGTCAGTTTGAATGATTATCCACCTGCACTGAAATGTCACAATTGATTGCATTTGCTTTGTGGTTTACATAAAACATAAATATCACATTTACAGTTAAGTCACATTCGAGGAAGGAAGGAAGGGATGTGGAACTGACAATGTTGATATCCGCAGAGCTGCCGTGAAATGTGCTCTTCTGGCACAGGAACAAATAATAGCAATTAACCCCACAGCAGCCATACCAGGGAGTCCACTCGTGTCTGCTCAACAACTTTCGCTGAAGGAAGCGCACTCCATGATGTGTGCACGCCATCCAACGTCTGCTCACATCCAGGACTGTGACTGGACGAGCCCTGCCGGCCGGCCCAAAGTTTCTTCGGGGATTTACGAAATGGAAAGCTTGATGGATGCCTTGTCAGAATAGGTGGATTTGTTAGGCGAGAGAGGATGCAAATTGAGGTAATGAAGCCAATTTGCTGTTAGGGTAAAAAGAGAAAGGGGGGGGGGGGTAGACGGGAGACAGAGCTTGCCCGTAGGCGATGCAGCATCGCTAATTCATACGGGCCCCAAGGCGAAAAGCATAATGCCCAGCCATTATGGGCAGAGGAGGCGAGGTGTATGCAAAATGTTGGTTTTGCTACCAGAGCATACCCACTGGTCCTAAATACCCCTGGGGCATGACAGGATATAATGTCATATTGGTGCATGGATTTTTGACACACTTTCTCCAGCACCTCTCTGTAACAGTACACATTCACTCAAAGGCGGGCAAATGCCTCAAACTGCGGATTTTGGATTTTTGTAAATGACGTCTGCCTATGAAAAAAAAAAGTGGCAGAAAAACTAATAGATTTCTGTTGCAAAAGTGGTAATTAAAATGTATGCAGTCCCACAGTTGGTCTGCAGCATTTTTATTTTCAATAAGTTACTGTCCTTGGATGGGGAGGGTCCTGTTTGGAAAAGATTACAGCACATATCCATCTAATATCAGCATGCATATGTATTTCTAAGCCTCTACAGTGAGTATTTTGCATGTTACCTAATGTCATCAAAAAATGGGATTCAATGAAATTCATTTGTTTCTAACTTATATAAGGACTGATAAGTGTGAGGTTCCTTTTAAGCTTCTTTTTAATTTTCTGCAATGGTCATGATGACTTCCATTAGCCTTCACATTACTGGGTCATCTTTAGTTGATACTTATGTCAAGATAACTCTTTGCATTGGCAGTATTACTAATGAAACCCGCTCTACTGCACCACATCTTGAGAATTACCTATAATTCATTCCAACATTACATTTCGAACATCGCACACAAACCAGGTGGGTTGCGAGTAGACAAACAATGGCCAAAAGAGTTGTGGGTTTCTAACAAACATTTCATAATGACATTATTTCTACTCCCCCCCCCCCCCAGCCCTTCCTTTGGTACGTGTGTCCTACTTGTTCATGAGTGGATCGCCATTGGTCAGTGTGTTACTGCTCGATAACCAATCACAATGCACAGCCAAAGACAAGAAGAGTGACTGCAGGCTATTTTAATGAAAATTTATGAAAGCTGAGATTACTCTGAGGAGCGTTTCTTCCTTTTATCAAGGCCCGACTTATGAAAGCGCTGGTGAACGAAAATTTACAAGGGGAAGAGGAGGAACATGTCTCTCTTCTTAGAACATCCTTTTTTTTTCCTCACAAAAGAGAGATAAGTACTCTGGAGAAATATACATTTATATGACAATAGGCACATGATAGTACACATGATAACTAAATCAAGTGGTATACATCTCATAATGTTATGCTATCAGTCATTCAGCACTCAACGCTGACAGCGCAAATGACAGCGATGTCGGATTCCACCTGAATGAATCGAAGAGTGCAGGTGTCACAGATGATTGAAAGATCAGACGTGTGACACGGGTAGGCGTTCTCAACAATAGCTTGTCATCACACAGACATGTGTCTTATTTCTCTAGCATGACAAGTGTCTGCTCTTTCGACAACAGAAGAGTTTAAAAAGACCGAAATTTCCTCCAAGGAATATCAAGTCTGAACGAATTCGCACGCATTGTTCGTACCAAGCAGTTCAACAAAGATAGCACAACCTTTTTCTTTCTATTTCTCTCTGTTTATCTCTTTTCTCTCTTTCTGTCTTGTCTTGCTCATCTCCACTTCCAACAAAAATAGAATCACACTCTTCTTCTTTTTTTGAACAAAATGGTGACAGCAGATGATTCCAGCGTTCTCCCCAAAAGTGATTATATTCTATTCTATGTAGACAGAGGCAGATGGTTTTCCACGGAGGAATGGCGAATCATCCGTCACCCTCCATTATTGAAACTGTCACGGAGGGATGTTTTATTCATCACTCCCATCCCGGGACTGTCACATTCTAAAGTAAATGGCTTTTGTTCAAAATGCAATCTATTTTCTCCCCTTTTTCATCTCCTTTCTATTCTTTTTCCTCCCTTTTTTGCTTCCAAACTTGGTGTGAATTATTCAGTGTGGAAATGTCTGCGTAATTCAATCAGTGAGATTCAGTATGTCCATCTTCAAGATTTGAAGGATAGGTCCATACTATTTTCTTTTCTTTTGCATTATGCTGAGACTGTTCATTCTATACCAAACTGTTGGTCTTCTTAATAAATGACATGATGCACCAAATTTGTGTCATCAACTATGTATCTTTTCTCAACATCCCTAGCCAAGCTTAAGTACAATTTAAGAATTAGTCACCTCCCCAATAGACTAAAGTTTACAACTTTGCTTTTCATTTATGATAAAGAAAAAGATTGCACAAATAAGCTTTGTCATTGTTAGCCTTTAATTACAAGAATATCAACATCTTCATAACAATTACTTCCATCTCCAACATCACTGTTATCACAGGAACTACTTCTGTAACAAGGTATATATTTTGCTACGTTTAAATTTCAAAAAAATTTCTCACGTCAACTGATATTCATGAAATCAAAAACTCACAAGTATACTGTCTCCTGTGACATAGGTGCACTGTATATATTGCCTCTAAGTGGGGTTAATTGCTTACTTTTTTTCTTGGAAAGTGATAAAACTTCTTTCTCATTCTGTCAACGTAATGTGGTTCTTGATCATGAATTCAGCAACTCCCAAAATTGTCCTCCTAGTCCCAGTTTGCAAAACATCATACTTGTGAAATATATGACATATACACTATATCTCTAACAATTTATCTTCAAACATATCATTACTTTCTTTCGCTAGTTGACACGGATGCATCATGCAACATCTATGGCAAAGTCAGCAGGACTATTCAATACAAAATTGTCACATCTGCAGTGATTTCTTTTTGACAGAACAACCTGACAAACATTTGTTTTGAACTTCTTAATGGTTAGAATATATGTATCACCCCTGGATTGACAAGAGCTCATATCTCAAAATCACAAATATTAAGGGGAAAAACAAAAATTTTCCCCAAAATCTTTGCAAAATATCATCAATATGGACATCAGATAACATAAAAACATCATTTTGGATTATATACATTGATAATTGTTCCATTTTAAAACTTGAATCAGTATGTCTGATATTCAAAATTGAGTTAGGCGGTATTTGAATATTTACCAATTGAGACATGCAGTCTTGTCACCCATATACTGTAAAAGCTGTTATACTTGCGTACAGATATTTTCGCCAATGAGATGGTCACAAACATTTGCTGTTTTAGCGAATTTTGCTATCGTAAGTGTACTATTACCCTAGCGCATGGCAACAGTTTTGCGTGTTATTAAATTCGTGGTCCAACAGTGCTTCACAAAATTCATGAAAATTAAATCCTCTCAAAAATAACAGCTTATACATATACAAATACATACATACACTGTATATGATCGATGAACACAAACAGAAGATACGGAGACACACCACACAAACACGAACAAACCGACCACATATATGGTGGAAGAAAAAGAAGAGAAGAAAGATATGAACATTACATGTTTGTAATACAGAATGAGAGAGGGAAAATGGAACTGGAGACAGTATTACTGAGAGGGAAGTCTACATCTATAGTGTACATCTATCAAGCTTGACATATCCAGGCTAGTAACTCTATCTCTTTGCAACTCCTGATAGAATTTGACAATGCACCATTCAGCAATGGAGACGGTTGCCATGGAAACTAATATCGGAAACCCGCCTCTGCAATTGTAGCACAGAGCTTTTAGTGAATCTTTTCTCTCTAGTGTACTTGAGAAAAGTTCGTAATCCACATCATCCTTCGGTATTAAATTGATCACATCCAACAAACTGTCATGTAGATGCTGGATTTTTTCCTTTTTTCATTTTTCAGCAGAAGAATATGACACAAACAGATGAAAATATAAAAATATAAATATATATCACCAGTACTTTAAAAGCGGAAATTTTCATGATGTGGACATTTAGCACATTTTGCTAAGCCATAAACAAACGTGAAAATATAGACACAATATTTTTTTTTCATACTTGCATGTAACTCTATTTAATGTAATGATTACCCGAAGCTAAAAACACATGAAGTTCACCTTACCTTGCCGAGAGCAAAAAGTTACTTGTGCAAAAATTTCTGCTTTTACAGTATGTAAGTAGCACACACCCATCCCAATATTTTCATCTTACTTGTCATTCTGTGACTGATTTGCTTGGCTTTGTTGAAAATTTTAAGCTTTAGGGAAGTATATCATGTGTATTACATTCACTTGTCAAAAACCCAACCAGTAACTATTGCCCCCTCTCTAAACCTCATACCAATATTGTGAAATTTATGGAAGAAATGGCCTCTGATGCCCTATAGATCCTACATCAAGTAGCTCTTGATGTATTTATTTGATGTAAATATTTTGAAAATGAGAAATAGCTTGATTTCATAAATAATCATCTCTGACTTCTTGTTGCCCACAGTGACAGACCTATGAGCTCAGTTATTTATATATCAATGGCGATGACTTTACTATTGTGACATAGATTTGATACAGGATATGGCACTTGACCAACGGCCCATTCCTGTTCAAAACTCCTTTTTAAAAATCTTGAGTGAGCACTATGAACACCAGCAGGTAATAATTTAAATTTATCTTGTACCTTCAGGAGCGTGGGGGGGGGGGGGGGGTGGACAAATGAAATATGAAAACAAGGAAACAGAACTTGATATGTAAAGAGTAAAATTTTTCTGCACACACATACTGGGCAGCGATTCTACATTTTGTATATACCCACAAGATCAAGATGCTGATTGGCATATTCACTAAAAACAAACACTAACAACAAAAAAGCCAAAGAGAAAATACACTCTGCATTCCAGGCAAGAATATGTCTCTGAAAGTCTGACATTTTGCCTTTGCACACCTGAGTCAATACCAACTGTGTGATAGGTTTCGCTCAAAGACAGCGCCATCATTTTATTAGCCTGCCCGGCGCCCTGACAAAGCAGCAAGTTTAATCAATGAATCACACGGTGGCAGCCTTTCTAGAATTCTCTGTTTCCAGTTCGAGAATAGGGACAGATGGAGAGCTAGTAGGGTAATGAATAAATAAATGAGCAAGATTAAAAGCTGATCTCCCATCTTCCCTTGCTTTTCCCCTTCCACCCCTCCCCCAACCTTCCTTCTCCATATTTTTCCCCCAATTGTGATTTCATTTTTGCTCATATATGTCTCATCTTATTCATGAAATAAAGTCAGGGATTTTTGCTGAATCTGGATGGTGTCCCTGGTATGATGTGTGCATGTGTCACATGGTCGGGGCATCACTCAAATGTCAACAGATGGCTCTTTATGGAGGTGGGGGGGGGGGGGAGGGGTAGACAATGTTGCCATGGGAGCACCTGTACTGGATGATGAGTAGCATGCACTGCCCTTGGAGTGGTAGGATGCAGTACAAAGGATTGTGTTTATGTGTACACTGGGGAGGATGGGAGGGAGTGGTGGGGGTGGGGGTCATTGGTGGGGAGGGAATCCATCATGTGGAGTGTCATGCAGGGGCTGGTGGAGGAGGATTCCTCCCACAGCGTGACTCATCCAGGTGATTAAAGACATTCGTCTGCGGCGCCCCATCAATTTCTCCCTGGGTAGTTAGTTCATCCCTGGCACACATACACTACACACCTGTGTGCATCACATGCGCCTCTCTGGCATTACTGGACCAAACAGTCAGAAAATGTCTCGACCATGGACTGGGATCAGGGGAACAATGAATTAATCAACAAGATCGTATGAAATTAAAATTTTGCATCTAGAATTCCATGCAATCTGACTCATTGTCTTCCTTTTCATGGAACGTGCCTTTTGCACAACTGACACTCCTTATCAATTTTATTCCATCTGCATGTCATTTTTACCGTATTTGGTAGATCATACATGGAAAGCAATAAACAGGTCTTGTGGGTCTCTATCTAACAGGCAACTTCGTCATTTTTATCTAGATCATAATTCTATGGATATGAAAAATTGAGTAGTGGCCATCAGAATCTGCTCAGTATTGAATAAGGGGTTGTCATATCTCCGAAAGACTATATACAGTCAAACCTGTCTATAGCGGCCACCCAAGGGATACGGAAAAAGTGGCCGTTATAGACAGGTGGCCGCTATAGACAGGTAATCGAACTTTATGTGCATTGCCTACAGGTACATGTATCATCGTTGTATATACATGTACATTTATGTGTGTACTTATACACACGTGTGTATCATGCATAGAACAATGCCGGTGTTTATGAAATTGTTGCACAGTACACTAGATGTAGCATGTGCACAGTCATGAATTAGTGCATTATTGTGACTGAATAAGTGATGAATGCAACGGTGGCGATCACTGAATGTTGCCCAGAAATGACTGGCACGGCTAAAAAGCAGAAAAACACCCTGAATTATCAGC
This sequence comes from Diadema setosum, assembly GCA_033980235.1. Classification (NCBI taxonomy): domain Eukaryota; kingdom Metazoa; phylum Echinodermata; class Echinoidea; order Diadematoida; family Diadematidae; genus Diadema; species Diadema setosum. The sequence continues at coordinate 35,407,390 of CM067066.1, read as the reverse complement.
TCGGCTACGGCTCCATCAGGTTTTTGGCCGCTATAGACAGGTTAAAATCTACCGCGGGAAACAAAATTTGTGGCCGCTGACCGCGTTAGACAGGTGGCCGCTATACACAGGGTCTTTAACATGGCTTTTCTCTCGGGGGGATTTTTCAGTGGCCGCTATAGACAGGTGGCCGCTATAGAGAGGTGGCCGCTAAGGCAGGTTTGACTGTAGTACACAATTATTCAGTACTGAATGAATAACGGGTTGCCATATCTATGAAAGACTATCTGTACACGCAATCTAGACAAAAAGTTTACTCAACGATTTGGTGTACATAAGAGATCGAGTATTACCTCAAAGTCAAACCATCAAATTGACTTTGGTTTGGTGTGTTGACTGTCAAGCTTTTCACATATGTTTCTTATGGTTTGTTTGAGACCAACGCAAACAACAACAGAATCATGATGTCTGTAAGTCAGGGATGTCAACCTCATAAACAGCACAATTGTAGTATTCTGAGGGCTGAAAAGGCACATGTTTGTTTAAAAAAACAGTATTTTTACCTTTCCAGCTATAGCCATGTGTAGTAACAACTGCAAAATACTGCAAAAACAAAACAAAACTAAAAACAAACAGTTGGTATCTCTGCTAAGTACCTGCAAAGCGTTGTTAGCATTTAACCTGAAATTTTAGGAAGGTCACATTTTGATTTAACACCCTCCTGCTGCCTACACAGGAATAGCAAACATCCAGACACTACGATGATGATGATGCAATTCTTCATCCTACACGGCGACAATGTCTCCGCCGGAAATTACGATTGCCCCTTCCAGATGGTGGGGATCACATGAACATGGAATCGTAATCTTTACATCACCAAGAAGACATTAGTTTTTACCGCCATCTACAACTAGCCTCTCAGTGACCCAATTTCGCTGTCAAATTCAAACACTTTTGCTCCGCAATATTTATGCAGAGGGGAAACTGCCACCTGGGGGTTGAGGAAAATTTCTACCAAAAAGGGGGAAAAAAAGAAAGAACAAACACAAAGAAAAAAAGAAAGAGGAGGGACAACCGTTATCCCCAAGAAACGGAGAAAGGAAGCTACGAGATCCGGCATTAACCCCGCCCCAGGCCGTGTAATCAATGTCTGCTCAAATGGTGTCATCCCATTACAATATGTCCCAGGGCAAGTCTTCACCTTTTCTACGATGAACTCTCCAAAGAAATGTGTGCACTGCCCTCTATAAGAGCTCTCCCCACAAGTTAATAATATGGTAGTGATTCCTTTATACACATAAGTTCTAGAGAGAGAGGACATGAAGTGTGGCTTAACCTGATATTAATAGTTGAAGTAGACATTCACCCAATATCACATCAAGTGAATCTACTGATGTGCATGAAAACTGGTTCCACAGATAAAGGGTGGGTGAACAGGTAGGGACTGGCTCTGCTAACCTTGACAAATGAAATATTTAGTAAATCATACAATATTATATACAGTAAATTGTTGATAAACATTTTGTGAAATGAGGATTTTAAGCTCATGGTTAAAATGTCAAACAAATGTGGAGGAGTATGTTATCCATCTTCAGTGTGATTAGATGATGCTTCAAGTTTTACAGAAAACTAAAAGAAAACAATGAACAAATTTAATTCTCACTTCTCAGAGCGCATTGATGTCTTTAGCTCAAGTTTGCTAACCACTTTCTGTGGCATAAAAAAAAGAAGAAGAAATGAATATGATCTCCAGACAAAATCTGATATTTTGATTGAGACTTGATGATGTTACAGACTTCATTTTAGAGTCCTGCTTATTGCAACCTTGATGCCCACAAATGAACATAATTAGTGGTATAAAAGCATCTATTGTGTGTAACACACAATACATCGCTTTCATGACCACGGCAAATGGCAGGTACGGTATGGCTTGTCTGGGTAGATATTTTCTACATGATACCGAGATCAATAAATGAACGTGCTTGATTAGCTAGGAGCAGATGGAGCCCAATCTAAGTGAGGCTCTGATGTTTCAAAACAAACGCTGATGATGTCCAGTTTACCTGTCCATCAAACTGTCAGACATTGTCTAATTGTGAGACCCGACATGAAGGGCACAGGTTAAGTGAGTTGCATCCCCAGCATGTACGGTCAACAATCTTGCTCCTCTTTTCCTTTCGAACCAACAGCAGGCCCAGCCGGCTGCCAAGCAGCTTAAATATTTAGATTCCAGGGTTCATGCTGTCCGTCACATCTCTCTAGTGAGTTCTATTCTGGTTTATGGGAAGCTGATGAAGCTCCCGGTGTACTCACAAAACACTGCTCCAACACCCCCTCTGCCAACTAATCAAAGTGGCAGTTTTATATCATTGTCAATCTGGTGATCACTCAAGCTTCTTTGACATCCGTGTAATAGTAGCATGACAAGCATATTGACCTAAGTCGTATTCCGCTCACCCCTCCTCTCTCATTTGTTTGAGTTTTGAGCAAATTGTGGAAGGCATCTGGAAGGAAATTGATTGAAAAGCATCTGAGTTTTGAATTTGCTACATCCAGTACACCATCATCTCAAATGCATCACTCTGGTAACATTTTTTTATTCTCTGAACTTTTCTTTCAAAGGTTAAAAAAAGTAAACAATCCTATAGACACAGACACAGACACAGACTGACATAAATTACTTTCACAGTTCTTGGAAAGTTTGCGGCCTGTCATCTGGTGATGTCTTAATTATTCCATCACTTTTTTTTTTCGGGGGGGGGGGGGGGGGGGGCTCTATTCCATATCTCACAATCCCTCTCCATCCCTGTAATGAAACTGCTCCGAGGCAAACCTCCTGACATCAAGATGCATTATGGGAAGCTTCATCGTCGGTGAAAGACATCAATCAACCCACCTCCTCCACAAGACTTGGGTGCAGTTGCGGTTAATTCATTAAGGAAGAAGTTCACAATCTTCGAGAGGAGGGCATCGATTTCTCGCCCCTTCATGAATCTCTCATGTCCATAGGATTTAAAGGGACAGGCGAGTCAGTTGAGTTTAAGCCTAAAAAACAAGCAACTATAGCCCTATATCATATTAATTCTTATATTTACTTTACAGGTGAGACTACACTTGCGTTTTCCTAACTCTATATTATTGGTAATTATGATGTATTTTTAATCAGTTAAAGATCTATTCAGTAGAGGTTCGATTATGTCAAACTGCATTTTACTATTACCACATGCATATTTTCAAAAGTACGCATGTCGCTAGCCTACTATACAAACATATCAAGATTGGTGCCTGGAAAACCTACAATCACGTCATCCCTACTGTTGCTTCTGTGTGGTAAACGATGACCTATGCAGGTTCATTTCACTCAACAGGGGCCTGAAAATCTATTTAGAATGCAACAAAAACTCACAGCTGTGCACTGTTACAGCATATGTGTATCAACTTCGCTTTGCAGACTTCCAAATTTGCAGGTGTGATTGTAGTAAACACCTCATCAAGTACATCAACCAACGTTGAATGTCATTTGACGGCATGATTAGGAGAAACCTGACAAATATTGAAGAGAGAGACTGAACTTTTACCAATACTAGGTAGTCGATCATGTTTATTTTCCTGGGAGTTTTTAAAAACAACCCTGTGCTAGAAAGTACCTCGAGGACACATTTTTCATGTCCCGAGCAGGATTCAGCACTGCACTGCAGCATGCAAAACTAATATCCAAACTTTTTCAAAGTTTTTAAATAACTCTTGATGTGAAATTTCGCTATCCTGGATATTGTCCTTTCCACCCGGTCTGTCCATCATATTTATTGATAGCAGTGTGCGGAAACCTTACAGGTGACTCAATCAAAATGCAATTTCCTTTATGAGCAGTTTCACAATGTCATAAAGGACGTTGTTGAGCCGGTGGCCATAAGGTACTAGGACCACACACATACACAGTGAAACATCTATAGGTATTTTGAAACCAGCTTCATTTTATATAGCACCTTGTCTAACAGCCGAAACCAGTTTTGTGATAAACAAGGAAATATGTATCTTTCTGTACCCACAAGAAGAAGAAGAAGAAAAAGTTATCTAGCCCCACATTTCATCAGGCCTTATTTTGCAACAAAGTACAGATTTTTTTTCTTTTTAATACAAACTCCAAAGTATATTTATTCATGAAAAAAGAAACTAGAAGAAGTCAAGATCAGTACTCTCTCTACATTACTTTGTTTAAAGGGATGGTATAGTTTTGGTTGAGACTGGGATTCAGATTTTTTAATGTTGCGCGAGATTACAAGAAACCACTTTTGAAATATCAGAGAGCATACAATTCTAAGAGGAATTCAATGTTTATTTGATGAAAATTGGTTTTGAATAAGGTAGAGACATCCAAAAACAAAGTAAAACAATGTGGTCCTTATAAAACATGGGTCCCATCTTTAGAAGGACCTCTATGTTTTTGGATATCTCAGCCATTTCAAAACCAATTTTCATCAAATAAACTTTTAATTTCTCTTAGAATTGTATGCTCTTTCATATTTTACAAGAGGTTTCTCATTATCTCACAAAAATGTTTGAAACCTGAAGCCACATCTCAACTGAAACTATACCATCCCTTTATGACAAAATTTTGCATTACACTCTGCTAATATCCACACTCCCTGATTTAGGAGCAATTACTAACAGAAACAGGTGGTATATTATTCAAACAATTACGCATGGGATCTGAGTTTCCCCCACATACGAATATTATAGGAAATTGCAATTTATCTTGGTAGCAAATGGATTGAATTCTCAAAAATGTATTTGCTGTATACATCCGCTTTGTATCATAGGCCCTAATCTTTGTGTGTCTCTGACGCACAGTCCTCCATATTGGATGAATGAAACTACATGCACATACATGTAGGCCCTACAGGTACACACACACTCACATATACAAAAAATGCACCTCACATGTGATCACTGTCAAAATTGTTCGGACAAGAAGGTATGATATCCATCTTTATGTTCATTTTCTTACAAGGTCAGGAGTTATATAGGCCTACACTTTGAAAGACCACCATCACCCAAATGACTTTTGATCATTTCTGGCATTGGTAACCATTACCATGCTGTTATCGGGTATGGTGGGAAGCGAGAGAGTGGAAATCATTGCTTCTGTACATCTTATTGGCCTTATTATAAACACTTTTCATAATATTTCTGGCTAAATTCACTTTTTTTTTTCTTAAAAAAAAAAGAAAAACCAAGTATGGGGCCAGAAGACCATGATTCTGGATTGATGTTGGAAATAATTGCATCCCACTTTACACATAAATCTGACCAGGGAGGTGAAAAGAATTAAAATTCGTCTCACCTCCCTGACCTGACGACCATTTAAAATGTTCTCAGCAGGCAGTGTACTGTCAAGACAAAGAATTGTCATCCAATTGCTGGGGAAAGATTTGAAGACAACACCTAATTTAAAACATTTTTTGGAGAAAATCCTGTAAGATCCTCTAATTCAATGATTTTTCGGGATTTTCCCCCCAACATTGAGCCCTTTTCTAAAAAAAAATGGGAACATACATGCAGTACAGAATATCCAACTGAGTGGTGGTGGGGGGTGGGGTGGAATTGCAGTGTAAAAACTTCAGTGAATTCCACCTGATGTTTAGGTTCTTTCACCAGTTGAGTGCAGTAGACAGCCAAGTCAATTGTTCAAACATATGAACAGTTTAAATGCAGAAACAGATATATTCATTTTTATCAATTTGTGATGTTTGAGATTATTAAGCTGCTGAAGAACAAGACAACAACAAAAAAATCAAGACATATGTGACAATTTAATATCTTCACAAGTATTTTGTGTTTTAAAAGTAACAAGCACAGTATCATTATAAAGATTCTTTTATTACTCCTAACTTTCTTTTTAAAAATTGAAAAAATAGCATTTATCTGTTTTTGCATCATAATCTTCATGTTATGTTGGCAAAACTCTCAGTTTTTCTCAAACGTCCCAGCGTTAACACTCTAATGTCACAATATTTCCTGACGAGAACGAGCCTAATATACACAAGTTTTGAAGAATTCAATTTTCTAAATGTATTATCATACAGTCTCAATAGGCATTATTTCTATAGGCTCTGCATGTTGCACAGCACAAACATTCATAGAACAGTAGACAATCCATCCCTTTATTTGTGCATATCAACAGAAAATTGCTCTAAAATTTGTAAAAATTCAAACATTCATGGAACATTAAAGTAGACATCCATCCCTTTATATGTTCATATCAACAGAAAATGCTCTAAAAATTTGTAAAAATCTAGTGTGAAAGAGCTGGTTCCTGTTGAACTGCAATCAATTTAAGGAGGTTAAAATACCCAATGTGAATGGGGCCCTCAGCTGGATCCCCATATGGAAAACAAATGGCCACCCTGTCGTCCAGGCAGACAGAGAGTCTGGGGTGAAGAGGACTTTTTATGACAGCAACCCTTCAACTCCTGGCTCTCAAGTGGTGAATTTATTCACGGTGTCCCCATAATATGGCAGCTTGACCATTTAAATGTCAGACAAATTTCCATCCTGTCAATTTGGGACCTCTACGAGGGTGCTCTGGAGAGCAGACGATCTTTACTTTGCACTTCAACTTGCACTATCCTTGAGCTCTCTCTCCCATTTAACCTTGAACCAGCAACCAGCGGGATTCATACGTGGCGTATCCTGTTGCATTTTGATTTATAGTTGTTTATGCCATGCACAGAAATATTCCCCTGCCCTTTTTCCCAGACTATTGTTGTTTGCAAGGTCTGTCTGCAAAAACTGTGCAGGATGAAAGTTCTACTCATTTCTTTTATTCATTTATCATTTTTCCTTTGTCTCAGTGCCATATGAAATACTAGGTCACGGTCACTCAGTAACCCCTACACACTTCATCACTTTATGGGATGCAGCATTCTCAATTATTTTCACACTTGCCATATCATATTTTGGCCAAAACAAAAAGTAACTGCATCAAAACATCTCAAAAAGGGCATGAGTGTCTTTCTCACCGACTCATTCTGAACAGGAATACTGACTGTGTTCACACAGCAGTCTGTATCGATTAATCATTTCCTTATAATGTAAGTACATATGAGCATTAAATCCGCAATGTCTCTATCCTGCTTCTGTTTTGCATGTACCAGCAGAATTATCTTGTGGAATTCTTGGTACTGGATATAATGAAACTAAATAGTGATTAATAGTGAATATAAATATTCATGTACAAGCAGGTCATACCATCATCATACTGGCTGAACTAAATCTTTGTGAAAGCAGCTTAAACATGGGTGCATTCTTTTAAAAAAAAAAAAAAAAAATCTGAGGCAAAATCACAATCCTAAATGCATTTAAGGCATTTTCAGGCAATAGATATATGCAACCATGTTTTCAAACATGCTAAGAAAAGCCCGTTTTAGCGCCATTCAAAGGGCAATTTGAAACGCATTTGAGACCACGACTGCCTTTCGGCGAGTAGTTAAAAACGCAATGCTGATTTTAAACGCATTTATATTTCTGAGCTGCTCAGATCAACTTCCAGCTGTTTCCTGTTAGGGAGAAAAGTGTGCGCCATCTGTCTTTCTTACCCATTGTTTGTGAGTGAATGATGAAGGCATGTTTGGTTGTTCGTAGTTCTACCTCTTCTTCCCAGGATGAACAAGACAAAGCAGCTGCACAGTGACAACACTCGAATCGCGATCATGTGATGGTTAGAAAAACATGGCACCCTGAGAATTACGTTTCAAACCACTTTCATATACACCATTCAAAAAACACGTTTTGAAATGTGACTCTCTCTCTCTTGAGTTAGATAAATGCAGTCTGCGTTAGTTTCATGTTTATAGAAGTTTTCATCAAGTCTTCCTCATTTGCATATCATAGAGTTTGACGGACACTGACAAGGTTTCAATCAGTAAACATTTGCTTATTAAAGTAGATCCCCTCCCTTTTTTTCAATATTCACAGGAAATATCTCATCCTGGGTCTAACTAACTCTGGGGCAGAAGCTGTCAATCACAATGAGGGCATTAAGAACTCCTAGACAAGAAAAAAAAATCCCATGCTGGGACCCCATATGGAGTGTTCCAACTAACAACCTGGAAAAATATTTGCATATGAGAATCAAATGATTTTGCAACATTTCTACCCTCAGAATCTGCATCCTGTGGGCAAAAAAGAGAATTTTGAAATATCAGCGTTTAAAGGTTACGTTCAATGTTTGTCAGTCAAACAAATGTCATTCCATCAATATGAGACTCTTACCATTCCCTGATATCCTGTTTACTGGTACCTCACAATAACAGACTAGGCCTGCATTACTTTGCATGATTGTCTGCTACTGGTAAACACACCACCCCCCCCCCATAATTGTGTGTATAATTTATGCTTGTTATGAAATAAGAACCCATCAAACATGATATTAGAAAGACACAAGATATTGTGAAAAATGAGAGAAATGCCTGACTTTTTTTACCATACGGTATACAAATATAACTTACACTAGATTATAAAAATGGAAATTTTTGCACATTCTTTGCAACCAGAAATCAGCGTAAAAACATTTTGCACGTCATATGTTCCACTAATACAGTATACTCATCTTGATTTCTTGGAATTAATAACACGCGAAATTCATCTTACCCAGCCGAGCGCATAAGAATAACTTGTGCGAAAATAACCACTTTTATAGTATACTGGCTTGTAATACACAGAGTACTCCTGAATGGTAGTTTCATTCATCACTGCCATGCTTTACCCAATGCTCTTTAAGCATTTCACCTTTAAAATATGAGCTGCTTGACTGCATATATTTTGAACTGAACATGGCTCTGGCCCCAGCAGATGCTTGTTCAGCTTGCTTTTCATACAGCGGGTGGCATTTTTTTTTTTTCTTCACAAGTACCTATCATGTGAAGAGGAAAAAAATATATATACTTTCTGTGCACAGTGTCATAATATTTTCAATATTTCCTCAATTCCGGCTAGCCATATTTCCGATCCCTATCCCTTCTCATATTGTATAGTACTCCAGTGAACCACGAGTAATGTTCAAAATGTTGCCTGGGTGTAATGAATAGCATGACGTCGGTGTGGATGGATGTAAAACTGCCACCGAGCAAAACATATTCATTTTTTTTTTTCAATCCATAAAAGGCCCAACCATTCTCCTTTGTGCATCCTGTATACGAGAGAGGTCAATATGCTGTCAAACACACAAATAGAAGTTAATCCAAGGGGGGAAGGAAAAAAAGAGTAAAGTTGAGAAGCTTTGCTGACAGCTGCTGCTGCCTGGGAGGGGGAAATGTTACTTGCTCGGTTGACTGAGAAGAATAAACTCGAAACAGAACAGTTAAAGTTCCAATGAAATGTAGCAAGGGCAAGAGGGTGAAGGAATTTGATGATTGCCACGTTTTAGAAAACCGGTGATATTGGACGCAGTAACAGTATGCAAATTAGGCAAGGGCAATGATGTCATCACCACACAACTCTCTGATTGGCTCTTAGAGATATAGATAGCCAAAAGTATCTCTCATTAGTATGCATTGTTAATCCCTTCACATTTACATGGTTTGATATTCATAACAAAAATAAATGTTGCACCTCAAGAACAAGCTTAAGACTCGGCAGCATAGAGATTCATGAGTGGCCCTATCAAATCAACCTTCGATCATTTGCTGTGCACCCGAGGCACATTTGAAAACTTCAAACAGAGTCTGTCACTCACTTGTAAGCAAATATGTGCAATTCAGAATACTGTTACAGTGGGGAAAAAAATTTGCATGAGTAGTTTTTCGCGCTTGGCCGGGGTAAGACAAAAATTCTGTGTTTTTTTCATTCTGCAGGATCAAAACATTAAACAGTGTTGTATATAGCAAATAAAAAAAAATTGCATGCTTTCAATTCCAAGCTAGTTTCTTGTTACGCAAAATGAGCAAAAATTTCCACTTTTACAGTTATTAGTCCACATCTCACTCTATAAGGACCTTATCCAATACTAATCATTACACACCTCAGAGATGACAAAGTCAAGGACTGTTCTGCACATGCTGCGCCCTATCCACTGGTGATCTATCACTTGGTCTACTCCCACTTTGTCTCATAGCCATATTCAGGATGTTCAGAGACAAAAAATTTATACTAAAAAGGTATAGCTGTACTAAAATGGAATAGCTATAATATGAATTTATGCGTCTGAATGCTGACTAACGAAATGACAGATAATGAAACAACGGTCAGAGCATAACGAATCAGCATCCTGTGTACGTCTAAACGTATGGCGACCATAATGGGTGGGGCTTGTGTGAGCGCGCACGAAAGGTAACCCTATACCTGTCACTTGTGGCGATGCCATGACCATAACAACCCACGAAGTGGGAAATTGTGCATTTAAAAGACGTTTTCCAGATTGGTCGAGATTAGCGTCTGAATGGTCTGTCAGCTATACGATGATTCTTTATATGTCGTTTCTCTATCGAGTTTTGGTACAAACTGGCTTACGTCTGAACAGGGGGTTAGTCTCGAACTCACATGGTCTAATCCTGTTTCGTCTACAACCAGTTCGTGTATTAGTCCAATTGCCACTAAGCCTCATTACCAGTTTGTCTACTTCCAGATGGGCTATGCCCATTTCATCTAAAACCCACAGTTTATTAGACAAAATGGGAAAAATCCAAGGAGGCAAAATTGCATTAGATCATCTTGTTATTTAGATGTAACAATAATTAGCCAAGCTGGGCATTAGACCAAATGAGAAACAGACCAAACGGGCATTAGACAAAATTGAGAGTAGACAAAATGAGTTTAGTCGTAGTGGTGTTAGATGAACTGGGAAGTGGACCCTCTGATATTAGACAAAGTAGCAATAAACCTACATGTCAACCCATCCAGCACCTATGGAAAGTATTATCTGTTGCAGATGAACTGCAAAAGGTTAGTAATGAATGATCTTCTACATTGCTCATCACCTTCCATTTTCATTAAGGTACATGTTGGAAGTAGAGAGTTGGAATTTTTTTTTTTTTCGTTTCTTCTCCAAATTATGTTTCAGGGGAGGAAATTCGGCAGCAGTTTGTGAAGGGGGGGGGGGGGAGTAGCTCAAATATGTTTTGTCCATGGTGCCGACATTACATTCGCGATGACTCACATGGCAATCTGCTTCAAAAGGAACAAAAGCTCTCTCTTTTTTTTCCCCCCTCTCTCTTTTCCTTTTCTATTTCGAGACGTGATTGGACAAACAGCTAGACACAATGGGTGACGGTAGATTTGTTTTGACTGGTTACAGAGATTCGGCCGGGATCCACGCGAGTGTAACTCGACACCGCTCCGATTCCGAAATGGAGCGGGGCAGGATCGAGGACAGGATGAGAGAGAGAGGGAGGGACCGACCTGGAATTACAGTGCTGGCAAATTTGGCATAGCAGCAGAAAGGCTTACAGTACACGCATCACGCTCAAAGAACATGTAAGAATCAAAAATCCAGGACACTGCTTGATAAATTGGATGGCGTATCATCCGAAGAAGAAAAAAAGAGAAAGATATCAACGCAGCAAGAGGAGTAAGATGAGACTGCGAGTGGTTAGACAGAGAGATCCGAGTACCTACTGTAAACACTTGTGTGCTTTTTTAAAAAGCAAATGACACCAAAATGAGAGGTGAAAACAAGGCATCACATGCAGGAAAAAAAGACTTAAATATATCCTTGAGCTCATATAAACAGTTTTGACTGAGCCAGTCAATCTTCAGATATTTCATTTTTCATTTTTGTTTGCATGTGTGGCTTCTTCTTTTTTTCCTAGCTCTTAGCCTCTCCTGCAAATTGAAGGGCAAGTGACATCACCACCGACCACGATGACCGAAAGCAACCAACTAGAAGTGACCACAGGACAACCAAGTTTCCAATTGGCAAGAGTTGGTCATGTGATCTAGCTAGAAACCAAATTCTAAAGTTTGTGCCATGGAGACATGAAAATTCCTCTGAACATTGTTTTGCTTTTAATTTCTTTTTTAAATTATGATAATGAGGGACTTATGATGTAAAAAGCTTTTATCTATGTAGGCCCCTTTATGTTTCTCCTACTTTGCAAGATTACAGTAACACATACTATTGTAAATGGACCGCTACATTCATTTTCACATTAAAATAGTTTTTGTAAAATCAGATGAATGTTTCACCTAATTTGCAGTTTGCAATTTTTTGTGTTTGTATATTTGTAATTGTATCTTTTTTTATATATCGCATTTTATTTTCTTGAGGAAAATGAAAAAAAAAATGAAATTGGGAAAATTCAGAATTAGAATAAGACAAATAGACACACAAAAAAAAGCCTTCAGCAACCTTTCACGGTGGAGGCCTGCACGTTTCATACACGGTGCAATTTTCTATCTCACCTCCCTTTCTGACTGTGCGAACTTTAATGGGTGCTTCTGTGTGTACTCATAGAACTTTGTTGTTGTTGTTGTTTTTTTTTGGTGAGAAAATCCCTCTATACTCAATCAAATTTTTGTTAGAGCACTGATGAAATGGCTATATATATTTGATGAAATTTTACACACTCAATAACAGCAGAAATGACAATGAGCAATAGAGGTATAGGAAAAGGGAATTTGATGCTTTATATACAAGAAGATAGAACAAACAAAAAATGCATACTGAACTCACTCATAGTGAAATTATACAACAAACTTCAAAGACTGTGCACTCCTTTTTTTTTTTCTCTCTCTCTCTAGCATATGAAATCAGTGAGATATTAATAGCGTAGCACTTATCAAATTTCAAATTAGGTACACTTTTGAGCGCCTCACAAATTTGTCATGCACGATGCATATCTACTCAATTTATGGCAAAAATATTCTGGCTCTTCGGGTGAGCCCCTAGGACTCTGCGAAAGGTATCGAGACAAATCAACATACTTTTCCCACATGCTAAATATATCAAATTGCAGGGTGGTGCTACGATTACAGCAAGTGCACAAGCAACATGTACGTCTGACAAAACCAAGAGCCCTTTTAGATTGGCATAGAACACACTTGTAAACTTGTTTAAAAGCACATTTCATGATAATTGCAGTCGTCTTTCAAACTCTAGAAGCACACTTGAATCATGTTCCTCCACAACATTTTTTTTTTCTCAAATCACACTAGCCTAATTGTAATTGAGAGGTATTTGCAAAATCGAGTTTACAGCTAAATTTTGGGTGTGTGTTTGCAGTCTGAACAGTTTAACTTTTATAGCAAAATTGAGAAAGAGTGGGAGCAATGCTTAGCCTTGCACTCACTAAACCATCACAGTGCCTGCATACACGCATGTCCTCTTTTGCATAGAAGCGTAACAAGAATTCCACTTTTGACCTACAGTTCACAGTATGTGACGCCACCGTTGTATGGAATGTCGACTTTGCAGTCAGCAGATGGTGTGAAGACTCAGTGCAGTGTCTGAATGCTTCACAACTCTTGACATATTTAGAAATGCATTTCAGAAATGTGACAATAAACCGGTACTATGTATCGTATGTGAAGTGTGAAACCCTTTCGAGTAATTTCTGAAAAAAAAAAAAACTTTCTCTGTCATGTCATAACTGTCAACAATTTGTAAATGTTAGGAAGTTCAAACATCTCTCCTTCCCCTCATGTTTATTCTTCTATTCAGGTCTTAAAGTACATCTGTAAGACCTGGTCATTTACACACGTGTATTTACTTGATATGTACACAAGAGCTAGAATGCCATCACAGATACATTCATTGCTATGTCAGAAAGGGTGTGCAATACCAGCACAAAACCTGGCAGCCTTGGTAAATATTTATGGTAAGGTATACATGAAAATGACATAAAGGATGCGCAGTGGTGCTCAGCACGTCTGCAAATATCGAGTCTTTGGAAGAATTTCTGAACAGAATATAGGTGAAGACACCATTTCTCATTCTCTTTAAATTCAAATTCAGAGAATTAAACAAGTGACATATATAAGATGTCTATCACAAATCTATCATCCTGTCACAATAGATTTCAGATTTGCCATGAATGTATCATCAAATTTAATCCTTACAAGAAATGAACTAATAGATAATCCCAAATAGGCAGCCAAAGAAATAAAGGCACAAAGGTTTATACATATTGAACAATACTCTAACCTACCCCATACACAGCTACTGGGACCCTAAAATAGCGCTTTACTATTAGCAGTCTGGTTTATTTTGGGACAGCTAACCAATAAAATTGAACCTAAAAGCAGACCTCCAGGGAATCCACGCAATAACAAGTAGTTGTACAAGGTACACAGCATATTTGCTTTCAAAATCAGTTTCTGACAGTATATACGAGGCTGAACAGTGTGAACGTCCATCACCTCAAATGTCATCTGCTGCTATTTTCTCTCCAGCTATCCAGGAGGTTGAAACAGGGGTGGGGTGGGATATAAGGATGGAAAGGGAGCAAATAACTTTGACACCTAGAAATCCATTGGGAGGAGAGCGGAGCGGACCTCCAAGAAGGAAGAACATTCCTGAAGCGATTGCCATTCACTGCTTTGCATGACTTCACCCGCTTGTGTAGCAGAACACAGTTCCTCTATGTGATACAGTAAATGGTGTATTCTAATCTGCAGCAAGATATGTTCAACACTACTGTATGCATTTCAATAATTAGAAACAAGATTGGATGCATTAGTATACATATATACTTTGCCTTGAGAGTTTCGTACTACTCATCAAGGGGCACAGCCCCGAAGTGAACAGTACTTTTGGGGGTACCGAGACCTAAAGTTTTAACCAGAAACGAAAAATTAAGCAGAGTATATTTGTTTTATATCTTGGATCAAAAATCTAAACAAAAGAAGGAGAAAATGTAAGGCGAGAAGTCATGTGGCGGATGTAATGCTGCAAAATCATCCTACACTGACAATAGAAAACAGCACATAATGTCAGAATTGCTTTGTGATGTCACAGTTGCTTTGTTAGAAATTGTTACATTTCACAGAGAGAAGGTACAAAGCAGTGCTCAATGTCAGAATTGCTTTATGATGTCACAATTGTTTTGTTAGAAGCATTTCACAGTGACCCTATAAAGCAGTGCACGATGTAAGAATTGTTTTGTGATGTCACCATTGTTTTGTTAGAAATTGCTACATTTCACAGATTGATGGTATGAAGCAGTGTGTGATGTCAGAATTGCTTTGTGATGTCACAATTGTATTGTCAGTAATTGTTACATTTCACAGAGTGACGGTACAAAGTAGTGTACAATGTCAGAATTGCTTTGTGACATCATTTCACAAATCGTATACACTACTTGGAAAATTTCATCATAAAAAGGGGCATCATTCTGCAAATAGTATGACGTGGAGTGTCAAGCATGCCTACATTCTGACAAAGCTGAAAATACCTATAATCATAAGAAACTCTTTCAACCGATCACTAGAGGAACAATTTCTGATCCAAAATATAACTGTTGCTAGGCTGGGCAAGACATTGGTGGATGAGTTCTAGCTATCAGAAACAACCTTTGTTTTAGTGGTATAGATAATCAAAGGTATGCACAGGATTTGAATGTCTGTACACATGGTTTATTAGTTACGTTCAGACGACAAGCCTTAACCTCGAGGTTAGAGCTTGTAGCTAGGGACCGTGAAGACGCACTTGTTAACCTCGAGGTTAGCTCGATGTTAAGAGCCACGAGAAATCTTATGGTTAACGCTTTAACCACGAGCCGCGGGGGTCCCCACTCGTAGTTAAGCACCATGTGGACACAAAAATTAAAGCACTCAAAGGGGAAGGAATGTAAGATTCGTCGTGTGGACACACGTCGAAGTTAGGGGGCAAGAGCTAAACATTGAGGTTTCCTAACCTCGAGGTTAGGGCTTGTTGTCTGAACATAACTATTGACATAATATACTGGGGTACCAAATTCGAGGCATAATATGGTTTGACCATGGAGCTTCTTTTTGGTAGCTCCATGGTTTGACTTTCATCTTTAAAGGATTAATGGGTGCCAGAGGCTGAACCTTGTTTTACTGTCCACCCATTGTTTTATGATGGTTTTCTCTCATTCCGAGGGTGCTGAATCCGAATATATGCAACTCTTGCATCCTTGAGGGTTTTGAGATATTCAAGATAGCCGCCAATATGGATGCCAATACACACTTCCTTATAAATGGTGAAAATGATTTTTTTTTTACCTTTTTTTCCAGGGTGTTTGCAATTATCCCCCAATAGGGGAATGTATGGGAATTTCAGATTTTGGCAGCCATATCCAGATTCGGATTCAGCATGTTTGAAATAGGGTAAAACCAAAAATGTTCATTTTGGGTGTATGTGTGGACAGGACTAGAATCTGATGGCTTCTATTCCAGCATGATTAGTAGTAAATAGTAGTAGATAGGTAGAAAACATAATAGGAGTAGTATTGCTGTTGCTGTCTTTTGGTTACCAGTATTGCCATTATTACAACCATTAATATAGGTATCATTTTCTACAATTGAGTGACAAAGATTATTAATCATGGACAAACTTTGAATTTAACGTTTGACGTGCTTGCATTTTGAGAATAAGCTGCCCCCTTGTTACCAGATTTCCTTCCTAATTTTTCAACATTCTACGAAATAAACAAGGTAAAGATGCAGTTCATTGCACTGATTTCTCGTATCCTTTTTTTACATTCATCCTAATTTTCTATCTTTTCACTCTTTCTATCCATCTCTCGTCATCTCCCCTGCCTCATCTTCACTATTCTTCCACTTCTCTTTTCTCCCTATTCCTTTATCTCTCCTCTGACTTCTAGCTTTATAACATTCTCCTCCTAGTTCTTCTGTCTCTCCCTTAGATCCCCCCCCCCCCCCCCCGCCCTTGCCCATTTTCCCAAAACACTCATCCACTTGTCAGGTTTGTACACATGTTTTTCCTTCTTCTTTTATCCAGAAAGCATATAAGGATTTCATGAGTGCTGCTCAACAGCTTCTAGCCAGCGGCAAAAAAATAAAAAAAGAAGGAAAGAAAGGAAAGAAAAAATGCACATAAATAAATAAATGAAAAAAAAAAAACACCCTGTTGGATTTTACAAGTCAAAGTCTACACCCATGAAGGTGCGCATATTTGAATATTTATAGCCAGGCGGAGATGTCTCTACCCCATCAAGAATCCCAGAGCTGGCACACTTGTGCCGTACATGACTACACTTCAGTCAACACGGAGAAAGTATCACGCAATCCTCCGATACGCCTTTTGCCCCCACATTTATAGAGCACCTTGCTGAAGAACAGCACAAAAACACACACAGAGGAACAATCACTCACTCCCAAATCCATCATGTGACAACACAGAGCAAACAACCAAATGTGTCAGTTTTTTTTTCTTTTTTTTTTCTTCTTTTTTTTTCTTTTTTCTTTTTTTTTCTGACCACTTCTGACTGGCTCACGGGACTGATCTCTGGCACAAGTGGGCAATCCTTCTAATAGAGTTCCATCAATAAGTCACAACTTCACATCACTTGTAGATAAATGTCAGACAGTCATTTACCCATAAGATGTTCCCACACGCAGCTAAGAATAGATACGACAATACAAAGGTTGCCCACCCCTGAGGCAAAAGGGGAGAAAGAGAGAGAGAGAGAGGGAAGGTAGAAAAAGCAAGCTTTTTCTCAGTGATTTCCTGCCTCAACTATTTTACCACAACAGTCCAAGGTGTTATTTTGACAAATAATTGTAACTTGTTTGTCTGGGACTACTGTCAATGGGGAGGAATTGTAAATGGGGGTGGGGCAGCTTTTCTCCCAAACAATGCCCTGATTTAAAGAAATACTTCTTAGAAGCTCATCCATGCTAAATCCACAATTAGAGGATTACTGGTGCCAATACACAAGATCTCTGAAGTGAGTGGGGCATATAGAGCCAGATATGCATCATTTTCAAAGGCCACTTGATGTTGAAACAGCACTGGACTGCAAGTTTACACTTTCCATATAGGCCTATATCATGGTCACAATCGGGGAAGGTTAGTAGTACCAGCATGCAAAGAGGATATGTCATATGAACTAGTAATTCTGCTGCATTCCACCAATGGTAATGTTCGTACTTACAAACTTGTACTTTTAAATGTTCAAAGCCATGATTAAAGGCATAATTTACCATTTGCAGGTGAAACAAAAACACACCATTAGTGCTTTAAAATAGTTCTAAAATGTGAGTTAGGGATAGAAACAACCACTGCAAAAATTTGAATCCATATAATGGATGATAAGTGTTGTTAAATACACAAAATGTGAATAATAGTTATAATAAAAATGTTTCCAGACAAAACCGTCTACAGTTACGGTTTATTGAGAAAAACACTGATATCTCCTTATATATTAGGCTTTATGGTGAAAATTTTACATGGTAGGATGTTTTGTGATACAACAGACCTACACATATGCATCAAATGTGATATTTTGAACATTTTTGAAATCACTGCTCCCAAAGGTAAACTGGACCTTTAAATTTCAAGAGAGCACATCAACTGATGATACATTGCTCCTTGATATATCAACATAAGATTAGACTATATAACTTCAAACATACATTTTCTTGCCTGAATCTGCAAACTATAGATGAATGTTGAATGCACCAAAATCTAGAAGTGCCAATTTATATATAAAAAGATGATAATTTTTGCAACATTTCCATGGACTTGATGGATAAAAAGCATATAAACAAAACAAACAAAAAACATCCACCAAAAAAAAAAAAAAAATCAACAGAAGGAACATGTCTTTGCTATCCTTCAGTGATCAGGTATAGCTTAAAGGGTGTGTACAGTTCTGGTCGAGGTGAGGATTTAGCTTTTACATTTTGCGAGATATTCAGAAACCACTCTATGAGATGTCAAAGAGCATGCAGTTCTAAGGGGTATCAAAAGTTTATTTGATGAAAATCAGTTTTGAAATGGCTGAGATATCCAAAAACAAGGTGAAACAAAGAGATCCTAATAAAGTTGTGGCATGTCGCCTTTTATTATTAGTACTTTTTTGGATATCTCAGCCATTTGAAAACCAATTTTCATCAAATAAACGTTGAATCCTTCTTGAAATTACATGCTCTTTCATATTTCATAAGAGCCTTTTACATTATCTCACTTAGGAATGTTCAAAACATGAATCCCCACCTCAACCAGTACTGTACAGTCCCTTTAAAGGGGATGGCTAGTAACTGATCAGTGGGAATGCTAGGGGATGATTGTACCAATTAATTTAAGAGTACATTATATCTAATTGTTGTGTGAAAATTATTTGCTTCAGAATGGTCTCATATTCAAGTAATGTGCAGTTTAATGTTTCCAGGTTAGCATGCCTGTACAGTGACGGGGCGCCCGTTAATGATCGCCCCGTCACTGTACAGGCATGTTAAAGTTGATAAATATGTGATTCAATCATTTTAAAACATTTACGGCTGTTCTATATTTAAAAGCATGTGGACTATGGTAATAGGGAGCTTCACGCTTTACCTCGCTTGCCAGTAGGTATTAACAACAGTCCACAGAAAAGTATTTGTGACGATACTATGTAACAGCCAAAGTTGAATAGCAATTAAATATGAACCCCATAACTGCAATAAGAGACAAAGATGCGTGCCATCCATATCCTTGATGTACTGAGCACAAGGCCTATTATTTGGTCACTCCCAGCTGGCCAAGCAAAGGGTAATGTCACGCTACTGCAAGCAGCAACAAGTGACGCATTTATACTGCAACAAGTGATGCATTTATACTACAATGAGTACCCGTTGTAAATGCCAACGTGTGGCATTCTCATTCAAACAGCCCACAGAACTGACCAGAAGTGCAACAATTTGAACTGTTTTTCCCTTTTTTTTTTTCTTCCCTACCCTCTTTATATAAAGTACACTCAACCATCTTTTCATTTACATTACTTTCAGGGAACAGATGATAGGAGAGGTTTAAACTGGACAGCTGGGTATGGATGTACAATCCCCCCCCCCCCCAAAAAAAAAAAAAAAGAAAGAAGTGAAACACACAATTCAACACATGATTTGAAGGCCCATCCACACTTAGGAGTTATTGGTTTTTAAATCGCATTGCAAAAATCAAGTCTATTTGCCACTGTTCACACATGGAAACAAAAATTATTCAGCTGCAAGATAAGCACTCTGAATCTCTGCACTGTGTGCTTGCCTAAAAAACGACCAGAGCAAGACTCCGCACACACTGGTATGTGGGCAAAGTGTGGCAGGTTGCACCATGGGACTTTAAAATGTTTTTTTTTTTGTGTGTGTGTGTGTGTCATTGTTGTTTTCCTTTGTCGTTCACACACACTGCATGAGGCATATTACTGAGAGGGTTTCAAAACAAAAAAGATCAAAATGCACTGAAGATTGCATTGGGATGCTGATCACGAATGTTAATGATACTTCAGAGTCCATACACAAGAATTAGGCAACTACCGGTTTTCGCATTACATAATAAAAAATTGATCATTGAAAACCATACATTTTGGTTGTGTGTGAATGGGACTAGTGTGGGCAGAAAGAAAGAGAGCTTGATACTTTGTATAAATAAAAGAGAAGGGCATAGTTTAAACAGCCTTCCTACTTCTGTAGATCTGTTAGTTGAGAATGAGATTGCAAAACAAAACAAAAAAAAAAGGACAAAATCATTCATGATGGGCTTAATTGGTTGAGCACAATTAGATCACCCAGTGAATAAAGGTAACTTAATGTCAGGTAACTGGATGTCGCCAAACAGGTTGGTATGTCCTTCTGATCACCACCTTCAAAGTACTGAGTTCTCCGCAGACAAGAGAAAAGAGGCAATCCTTTCTTTCTACAGCCCTGAGCCTTGTTTATCGCATTCTTGTTGTTTACGCAAAGAAACACAAATATAATCATGAGTCATGCTAAAAGAATGTTGGATCGAGTTACTCACAATACTACACCTTTCCTCCATTTCTGAGGATATGGAGAAACCCTCTTTAGAAAAAAAAAATAACAACTAAAAAAAAAGAAAATAAGTGAGGGGAGAAAATTACTATTTCTTTGTACACCACATAATATCACTTACGGAAAAAAAGAAAAAAGCCACTTGTTGTGTTTTCATTTCTAGTCACTGAATGACGCCCACGCAAAAGCGTACCACCATGTAGTCAGGTGGTTGGAACCAAATGTCTGACAAAGGGATAATTTGATACCTGTAGCTCATGCTCCTCGCAGAATTTCAATAGTTACATTCACACGCTGTTTCTAAACTTAAACTTTAGCTCAAAGTTTTAAACTTTGATGATTATAGCTCGTAGTTTAGCAATGTGCAGAACCACAAGATTTCTCAGGGTTTATGCTCTATTCATGAGCCGCGGGCTCGAAACTCATAGTTTAGCATCATGTGTACACTATAATCAATGAACTCAGAAGTTAGTGTGACCTCTCCATGAACCCTATTCTCCCTCAACTTCCGGGTCAACCTCCAGAGCATGTTATACACTACTGTATCATCACACCATGATCGGGTTTATCGCTAGCACTGCTTATATATATGTATTTCTTCCGGTTACATGGTTTTATCAAGTGGGACTCTCGACATCATAGTTTAGGGGGCAAGATCGTATCATAAGCTACCAGATTAGCTTATGTATGAACGTATCTAACAATTAATAGAAAGAGATGGTAGAGTGTTTACAATATATTATGGTTGTCCAGGAGAAAGTCCCACAGTGCGGGACTTTCCCTGCATTGCGGCGACCAATGTGAATGCTGGGACTGTTTGGGTAATTTTGCCTGCCTCTCTCTCTCACATCTTTGATCTTTTTCTCACTCCATTCATCCATCTATCTCTCTTACTCACACAGAGACAAACACATTCTTTTTGTTGTTGTTGTTGTTTTGGGTTTTTCATGTGCTCCATCTTTTTTTTAAATATATATCACCCCCTCAAAACAAAACAAAACAAAACAAAAAGCAAATAAAAACTAACAACAGTCTGAGGTACTGTAACTTTAGGCACAACTCAAGCTATATTTTTTCACAAAGAGGCTGGAACAATATTGCTCCACCTTTTTAGACCTTGAAGACATGCACTGATGAATATTGACTGTGAATAAATAAGATGAAAAAATACCTCAAGGTATTGTTTTGGGGAATAGCTCTTTTGGCACCGCTTGAATACGGTTAATTGGGCATAAATAGAATTGGACATTGACTTTAACAAGAGGGAAGCCATCCACACACAGTGGACACGCAGTGCATATGAATATTACATCGATTTTGGCTTCAACACTGACATTTTCCCAATGTTGTCTGTACCACAACACTTCTGTATTGAGTGTATATGGCTCTCTGATTGTAAGTCAACAGTATAAAGAATTCTAGTACATGAAAATTTATAAGAACAGCAGAATCTTTTTTTTTTTTTTGGGGGGGGGGTAAAGTCACAAAATGCTGCTGCAAGAGTTGGTACAGTCCTTCAACCATGCTGCCTATGTATGCAGTGACTTTTCTTTATATATATATATATATATATATATATGTATATGCCTCCTCATGAAAACACAGTATTTTATCAGAACTTTGGTCAGAATATGTGCATTTGCTGCGTGCGATGCATTCATGTTTAGTCATGTGAATACAACGTTGGGGTACATGCGAGGGTGAAAAAGCAGATATGTCTGAGTTGATGAGTGAATCTAAATAAAAAATCCCCCCCCCCCCCCAAAAAAAAAAAAAAAAAAAAAAAATCACAAATCAAAAGTGAGAGAAGTGAGAACCCTCGACTACATATCCAGGGGTGTCAAGAAAATTGTCAGGCGAGGCAGAGAAGTGTGATAATCTCCACGACATCCAAAATCCCCCGTTTGTCTTCTCCCTGTCAACGCTTACTCCTCTGTCGCCAAAAAAAGAAAAAGAAAAAAAAATGCAAGCTGCCAAGCAATACAGGCACTCAGGGTCATATTCGCAAAAAATATTGATTTATATTTCTGCTTCCATCACCGGATGAACTGAGGCGACCGAGGTGTCAGAAGCTGTGTTCAATTCCAGGGATCCCAATTTCAAGAGCAGCTTTCTGGCTCAGAAACCAACGGTCAATTTGGTATCTTAATTCTAACAAGCAAATGATAATGCATATGATTTAAGATATGATGCAGGCCTACATGATGTGTAATTAATGCTTTGTATTTTATGTCACTGTTTGTTCATCAAGAAAAATGGGCACTCTAAACTGCAAAGTCATCTATTCTGAAAATACAAATAAGAAAAAAAATGAAAACATGTATTGTCTTACCTTACAAGACTCTAAAATCACTCCATACGTTCACTGTTTGGTTAGTGGAAGATGCTGCAAGTCCAACCACAGCCTATTGTGCCCACATGAAAACTCATTTATGAAAAAGAATAAAAAAGTATAATTATACAATGGACATAACTCTGACCATATATTGCACTTACACTCTGATCCTTCCCTGCAAATAGGAAACACAATCACTGAAAGAAAAAAATCAATAAAGAGTGTGTAAATGTAAAAGAGTAAAAGATGTAAATGTGTAAAGAGTGTGTAAATAGTGTGTAAAAGTACAATCACAGGTAAAAATCCCCGTCATCGAATCAATTTGGAACAGGCCAGGATCAAGTCATGAGTCAGTAACTCAGTCATAGTCACTGATATTCTTTATTTCTACTGGAAAACATGCTTCTGCCTGTTTTCTGTCCTGCACCTTTACACGATCCATTGGCACTTCTAACTCAGACAATAATAAATACTTATCTTGTCAACTCTCAAAGAATGTCCATTCTGGAGCTAGGAGGGGTGCACACTCTGGATGAATGACGGAAAAGGGGTTGGGGTGGATGGTATTCATTGATAGGGTGGTATTCATCGACTGGGAACTGAGAAATAAACGCATTAGCAATAATGAGCCTAATGGATGACAAATGTTCTGCAACCAGCAACCTAAAACAGAGCAACAGAGACTGGTGTCTGTAGCACATTAGTGGGATTCACACGAAGCAAATGTGCGGAATACAAATCTTTGAATTTGCAATACAATCCAAATCTCACACACGCACAGGCAAAAAGGCGTTGGCCTGTGTGGACATACTGTAAAACGAGGAATGTTTGCGTGCATTTTAATTTCGCAAATTTCGCAAGAGCAGAGATTTGCAAATTTAAAATGCAAGCTAAAGGTCTTGTTTACACTATATGCATTGAATGTTTGAGGCAACTTGCGAAAATTTTATGCTGCGAATACGGCCGTCGATTCCCTTTTGCAAAAATTTAATGCCGCGAAAATATTGTGTTTTACAGCAAAAACCCCACTAAATAGTGTGATTGCAGTGGATCCCAAGAAATTTTGCAATTATTTTGGAATTACTGCAATAATTTGAGAAACAGTGAAATAATTCGCCCAGCGGCAAGTGTTAATGCTGGAGAAAAAATCTCATATGAGTTTTCATCTTGTCATTCCAAACACGCATGATTGAACAGCGCACGAACACAAGGGCAAGGGTCACCATTTTGGTACATTTCAGGCACTTGCGGTTTGGTCGACAAATTATCCCTATAAAAAATTAGTGGGATATTTCTGTCTGTCTGAACAGGCACAAAAAAAAATCTCAATGAATGGATCCCGATCGCTATCCTGTTTTTTGTCTGTGTGAATGTGACTATTGTGCCGGTAAACACTACAAAAGAATGTGTATGATTATGACACACTCCCTATTAAACAGCCTCACCTCATATTTTCCTCACTTTTTTTGATCATACTATTGTATGTATGTGAGCATGTGTTTGTTTTCATGGAAACCTCTGGTATGAATGAATGAAAGAAAGATATTATTCTGAGGGGTGAAGGTTCAGGTGCGAGTTTCTTCACTTCTATCAGCAGTTGCGATCTTAACAAATTTAATTTGTAGAGGGAGACAAAGTGAAGAAACTCGCACCTGAACCTCTGGTATGTTAGTACTGTGCCAGTTTGTCTCCGATGGGAAGGGAAAGAAATACACATTGAATACACTGTTGTCATATAAAATTTAAGGCTGAGTTTAGAGTATTTGTGCTGGACAAACAGGTACAACACAAGACATTACTGATGATGATCTTGATTCCTTTATAACATATTGTAATAGAAAGGGTATTCTCATCAAAGCATGTAGAAAACTGCATGAATGCAATATATACAACAATGCCTTATCCCTCTACTAATTCTTCAAATCTGGGATCTGGTTGTTCCCAGTCAGTTACTCCCACAATGCCCATTACATGCTACTCTACCAACTGATGATGTGTAAATAGTAGAATTGAAGACGGACCTAATCCTCTGTCAACATTTCCCACAAGCACACGACAGATATTTGTTTCAGAATCATCCGAGCGTGAAAACCCATCTCCATCGGAGTGGAAAAGGCACACAATCATGTGGGTTTGATCCTGTCCAACAACCGCAGCAGCATCAATAATGCAATTAAAATAAAAAGAGAAAAAAAAAATGACAGTGTCTGCCAAAAGATTCTCCACAGTAAACACAATTTGTGGCTGGAGAAATATGTGTCATCGAGTATGTGTCACAATTTGTTTTCCAACAGTGCATGATGTCAACATTGTCAATTTCTTATTGACCGATTCGGGTTCGTTGAGGGCAGCAGACATTTTACGGCACAGGGCGCAGCCATAGTGGGTGTATCAGCCGACCCCCCTGCTCTCCCCCACCCCAGGGCAACATGTTTACACGCACTTGTAACAAAGGTTCGCGCACTAAGCAAGCATTCGCGCACTCAGTACGAGACGCCTATTGGCTAAAGCAGTTTTTCATTCTGCGCGCGTGCTAGTGTAGGGGGAGGGGTGGGGGAGTGCGGAGGGGGGGTCGGCTGATTCACCCACTATGGCTGCGCCCATGCCAAAAATACACATAACGCGTCACAGAATCGGTCAATATCAAAATGAGTTTGACTGCTTGGTGTTGGTAGATCTACATTAGATTTTCAAGCCCCAGAACACAGAATTCTTCAGTGAGCTTTTTCTGGTCAAAATTTCCAGGAGAGTTGTCTTACAATACCTCCAACATAATTATAGTCATAGACATGGTTTTCGAAGATGATTTGAGGTGATTTGATGTCCCAAACCACTTGGTATCTAATACCTTTAATCTAAAGTAAAATAATACATATCCATGCGACTACTGACACATGCAAAGAAAGAGATACAAAGAAGCAGCATAACATAGAATAGTGGTAGAACTATAACTGATCGAACAAAGAGTTTGACTCACTGAGTTTAAGAATACAGTGGATTTACTTCCCTCGTGCAAATATCATGTCTGTCTGATCAAATGATGTACAGAGTAGGCCCTATTGATTGAAAGCCTTTGAAAACTGTATGAATGTGACATAAGAATTGGTATGCATGACTCCTTCAACCAATTTCATGCATATTTTCACTCATTTCATAATTGTCTTCTTAATATGCTAATTCTGCCCCATAGATTTATTGATCCTCCGAATGGCATATCATGAACATGATGCATGACTGTGCAATATGCAATAGAGTAATTGGGGAAAAACACATTCTGAAATTAAGCATTCAGAATGAGTTGTCCTTTGAATTATCTTGTTGATATCTAACCAAAAGCATTGACTCATTTCATATTCCTGGTACTGCAGGACTCAATACTTCACAATTCAATATGTGAACAAGTGAGGGCCATTACTCCCCCCCCCCCCCCCCCCCCCCCCCATCCATTCTGAGTACTACACTGTCTGGTGGTTAGCACACATCTTGTTGTCTCCCACAATAAGCAAACCAAAGAAACTGGCACTACACATGGCGGCAGTGGAATGTTTGCTCACTTGGGGGGGGGGGGGGGGGGGGGGGGGAAGAGAGAGAACTGGGGTCAATGACCTCAAGGAGACAGTGAGCATGCAGCCACACTCTGGGCCTTCACTATTGCCAGCCTACCTTTCAAGCTCTTCTCTTCTTTTTTTTTTCAGCTGCTTTTCCCACACCATACACAATAAACAAGAATACCCTTCTCTCTGTGTGTCTAGGCTAATCTTGTTCATTGTATATAGTCGTTTTTCAAACTGTGGCCCAAATGCACCAGACATCTAACAGGATATACAGGAATACATGTAGCTGATAGAACATGATTCCATTCACTTTGGAGCCAACAGCTGAAGATTACATCACTTGCACGAGTTGTAAAAAAAAAAAAAAAGAAAGACTAGAGATTGTAATTTGTCATTACTGACAAATTAAGGTGATCCGATTTTTTTTTTTTAATCAATGATTCGAATCCTGATGACCATACAGGTTTCATCTGTGTTTAGAGACATTGGCCGTGTGATGTTTGGATTCTCATTTAGAAAAGAAAGTCATATCTGCCATCTTTGGTACCAAATTCTGTATACACTAGATAACGAAGATACAGCAACAAATACACATGACCTTTGACCCACCTTTACACTCCCAAGATGGCATCTGAGGAAAAAGTGGTTATTTTGTCAAATGGTTCTTGCGACATCGTCTATACGTGTGCAAAATATTGGAAAGATAGGACAAGTATTCACCAAGATACTAGATAAAAAATGTATGACCTTTGACCCTAATTTGCATACCCAAGATGTTGTCAGATCAAATAGTTGTTATTTTATGAAATAATGTACGTGACATGAACTAAACATGTGCCAAAGATGGGGGTGATAGGGCCTGTTTTTTCTTGAGTTATTGCAAAGAAAGTTGCAGAAAGAAAGAAATATGAAAATACATCGAAGATAAGCTTTCATTTCCACCAAGTTTTTTACATGATGCCGACATTGTATGAAAAACTGGAGGGCACATAACGATAACCTAAAGTCTCAGCTACAACATATTAAAATCTGGGAGAAATTCACCGAAGGTTAAGTGAGCTAGGGCTCGATAAAGACAATCACGTCAATTTTCACATCTAGAAAAATTCTCTCCCATAGAGATAACACGTCATAGCGAAGATACAGAAAGATGTACATATGACCTTTGCCCCCACTTTGCACAGACAAGATGGCATCTGAGCAAAAAGTGGTTATTTTGTGAAATGATCCTTGTAATATGGTCTTTGCGTGTGCAAAATATGGGAAAGATAGGACATGTATTCACCAAGATACAGGATGAAACATTTATGACCTTTGACCCTAATTTACATACCCAAGATGGTGTCTGATCAAGTAGTTGTTATTTTATGAAATAATGTACGTGACATGAACTAAACGTGTGCCAAAGATGGGGGTGATAGGGCCTGTTTTTCTTGAGTTATTGCAAAGAAAGTTGCAGAAAGAAAGAAATATGAAAATACATCGAAGATAAGCTTTCATTTCCACCAAGTTTTTTACATGATGCCGACATTGTATGAAAAACTGGAGGGCACATAACGATAACCTAAAGTCTCAGCTACAACATATTAAAATCTGGGAGAAATTCACCGAAGGTTAAGTGAGCTAGGGCTCGATAAAGACAATCACGTCAATTTTCACATCTAGAAAAATTCTCTCCCATAGAGATAACACGTCATAGCGAAGATACAGAAAGATGTACATATGACCTTTGCCCCCACTTTGCACAGCCAAGATGGCATCTGAGCAAAAAGTGGTTATTTTGTGAAATGATCCTTGTAACATGGTCTTTGCGTGTGCAAAATATGGGAAAGATAGGACATGTATTCACCAAGATACAGGATGAAACAATTATGACCTTTGACCCTAATTTACATACCGAAGATGGTGTCTGCTCAAGTAGTTGCTATTTTATGAAATAATGTACGTGACATGAACTAAACGTGTGCCAAAGATGGGGGGTGATAGGGCCTGTTTTTCTTGAGTTATTGCAAAGAAAGTTGCAGAAAGAAAGAAATATCTCAATACATCGAAAATAAGCTTGAATTTCAACCAAACTTTTTGACGTGATCCCGACATCGTATGAAGAAATGAAGGGCATACTTACGATAGCGTAAAGTCTCAGCTACAACATATTGAAATCTGGGAGAAATTCACCGAAGGGTAAGTGAGCTAGTGCTCGAGAAAGATAGTCGGGTCAAATTTCATTTCCAGAAAAACTGCACTCCCATAGAGATAACACGTAAACTGGTCAAATTTGACAAGATTACATTCAATCCATTTTTACGAGGTGAAGCTGTCATCCAATTAAATTTTTGTAGGTTTATGTTTGAAAGGACATTAAATAAGCTACAACATACTGAAATTTGGGTGAAAATTGACTAAGGATTAATGAGATACGCTTGAATAAACTTGAAATTTGATGACGTCATTTTGAAAATTTACTTTTTTACATTATTAAGAAATTTGATATCTTTTAATCATTTTGCCAGCATTGCCACCCCATTAAATGACATGTACAACTCATCAGCTTTCAAAATATGTAAAGAAAATGGGGGGTCACCGTCCATCCTGACGAGTAAAATCGGATTTAAAAATGGCGGTTTTGGGGCATAGTTGCACTGTATATCACCATTAACGCGCGCGCGGAATTTCAACTTTGACGAGCCCGTATGATGTCATATTGAGTCGGCTTGACTTGAAACTTGGTAGAAATATTCCTTGACATTTCAGACATCCGATCCGTATGAAAAAACGGGATATTTTTGTCTTATATGAGCTTTGCGCGCGTATATGCGCGCGCGCGTACGCGTCCGTCGATTTTTTCTGAAATACTCCAAATGACCTGAAACGTATGCAAAACAATTTTGAGCTCGATTGGAGCACGTTAAAATTTCAACGCGCGCGTACGCGCTCGTTTACCAGGGTTGTGATCAAATTTTATGAAATATATCGATAGAACTTGACTTGAACTATATGATATGTAAATTTCATTGAGAAATTCCATTCCATTAATGAGATACGAATGTGAACGTGATTTCAGATAATGACGTCATAGTGACGTCATGGTTGTCTGATCACAATGATACATTAGATCTGTCGTCCTTATGACGTGATATATATATAGTGTAAGTTTAAAAGTGATAGGTGAATGACTTTTTGAGTTAACCGCTGCACAACATTTGAGGAGAAAGAAATAAAGAAGAAAGATTCAGTACAGATACAATAGGTGATCCGAGAGGATACTCGGATCACCTAAAAAGAAAATTGTTTTTTAATCAGTCAAGGATCATCAAAACTGGCAAGTGATCCAGTGAACAGACATCTGAAAAGCATGTGATGTGTGGCCATGCATTTATAGCTTGTGGATAATAACTGCAATACCATAGATATTCGATACTCCACTGGGTCGGTCAGAAATATAACCTGACAAAACCAGAGTAATCTCAAAGTGCCCTGTTTGGTGAGTTCAAGGAGGTGGGTTCCCACTTC
Source organism: Diadema setosum (assembly GCA_033980235.1). Taxonomy (NCBI): domain Eukaryota; kingdom Metazoa; phylum Echinodermata; class Echinoidea; order Diadematoida; family Diadematidae; genus Diadema; species Diadema setosum. The sequence goes on along the minus strand of CM067066.1, from coordinate 35,377,081 downwards.
CCTGATGAGTTGCAGTTTTTTTTACTTCGGTCATGGCAAGTCAGGAGTCTACTGAATCAGAGTAGAACACTGGTACTCTACAGAGAAAATAGCATGCAGTCTGAAAGATAGGCTATCCAGTCCCTGCTGATAGCTCTTCTGAGATAACGAGATAACGGCAGCAAAAACATTCATCGCTAATCACAACAGGAATGTAAAGAAATGACATGCCCCGAAACAACAACAATAAAAACATCATCACTTATCACTTTAAAAAGGAATGTTCTGGCCACTATTTATTATTACTCATCATCTCTGCCCATTGACCCCCCCCCCATCTCCTCCAACCCTTTCATAAAATCATCAGGAAGTTCATACCATAGAAATCAGGGACTGAGCGGTATGATCAATGTTCATCCAGTCAATATCAACATATATCTCCATGTCCATACTCACCTTATGACTGCAAGTAATCTAGCACCTCTACATGTATATAATACATTTACAAAACTGGTAGATAAGTGTCATGGGACAATCGCAAGAATATCTCACTTCAGAAACCACCAAATGATAAAATTCATTCATCACATTGAAGGGGAGAAATTCTCTAATTTACAACATTAGATATTTTAGGTTTCATCAAAGGCAATCCTGTGAAAACAATGCCAAAATATAGCCTTGAAAAAAAAAAATTGTTTGTAAAATAGCGCAATATTTCATATAATTCTTCAGTGCCCAAAAATGAAAATTCTGTACACACTATATCCATATGATTTGTGGAAATATATTTGTACTCTGTTCTAAATAACTTGTTCTCATATTTTGTTGCATGGTTATGTCTGAGAAAAATGGAGATCACTGTTATTCATGACACATTGAAACTCTGTATCATGCACAGGCAAAACCCACTGAATAAGTGATATAGTCCAACGTTTTGGTTTGCATGCTACGTGTAGCAGGTGAAGCACAGTGAATTAGCATGATGTACCAGGGCTCGACACTAACGGTGGCCCGGTGGCCCGGGGCCACCAAAAACGCACATCGGGCCACCAAAATTTCAAAAATGAAGACTTTGGTGGGCCTGATCAGGCCACCAAAAAAGGACGGATGTTTGTCTTTGGGCCACCAAAAATAAAAGTTAGTGTGGAGCCCTGGATGTACTCTAGTATATTCTAATCATGGAACAATTGTAGCTCCGTGCTTTAACAAACTTTGAGTTAGAAATTTGGCCACAATGCATCTGATCATTGTAATTTTAATTATGAAAAATAACGAACAGGGCTTTGTCAAATGGATTGTGAGCACTTATCAAAAAATCTTGGGAGTCTGTGCTTACAGAGATGTGACAATTTCGTCGTGAAACTGTCCCTGAAACCTGAACCCTTCACTGTCTGAAACGAATCCTGAATCTGAAAGTAATATAGCAGAGCACCAACAGAATATCATATAGTGTAGAGTGTGAAGTGCAATGGAGCAAGCGTCATAAATAAGGGCTCTGGCGATGATGAACAGATGACACATGTGCATCAGAGAGATCGTCTTCGCTCCTAGTTGAGCCTTCCCAGCATTTTCTCATAAACTTTGACCAAAATACTAATTGCACAAACACAGAACTTCTATACACAGTGAGTCTGGGGTATACAGGCAACCAATATATCAACTATTCACATATCCATTTTAGAGCAGACTTATATCGGAAGTTATATCGTAACCCTTGTCCAAATAAAGAAATACCAATATCTCAGAAATACACAAGCATTTCTGCCAAAATTTCATATGCAGCATTACATAGTCATTTTAGATACAAATGGAAAGTTCCAAGGAGTTCGGTGATAAAATTAGGGAAATACATAGTGGTGAATTTTGTAGAGTTTTTGCCCTTCATTTCACACAGTGCTTCCATCAACCATTACAAATTTAAATACTTTTGATTATGAGTCAATTGCACTCTATCACCTAGCCTGTATACAAGACGCCCAATATCCAGAAGCCATTCCGGCCATGAATTCAGAATGACATACTCAGCCAAAGCCTAAGGGGATTTAGCTTTCGAGGTAATCGACTTTTGTGTAAGTGTTGATAGTCTGTAGTATCCTTAATTGCCCGTAAGCTGATATTTCTCCCTGTCATAAGCTGTCCATAAGAGGATTACTGCATTCTACTCCCAAGGGATATTGCACCAGGGATTTGTATGGTAGCCTGTTTGTAGTTGCATACCATCTTTAAGATGCTAAGTGACAGCGTGTGTCCTTCATGGACTATTACCAGGTAATCACAATTTCATCACCTATCATTTGCTTTAAAATGTCTTCTAATGTCCAGAATGGCATTATAGATGTTTCTGTGATGACTTACAATAATTTGGCTCTCCATCATGTATATCCTTCACAACATGTTTGTAGGTTTGCTAATCAATAGCAATCAATAGGGGTCCCATTTTGTGAGCACATTAAAGTTTGAAGAGGTATTTACCCTGAGGTAATACTTGTTTTGACAGAGAGGCAGATACATGTACCTGTTAAAGTGGGATATCACTGACAATCGAAACTAAATCAAATTGGTTCTCACTTTCACCTCAGTACTTGTAATAAACATGGTACATTTCAGCCTTTAGAAATAACTATTGTATGGAATGTGACTTCCACATATCTCAAATTATATACACACTCTTCTTTAATATGCTTCATTAATTTGATGATCACTATACCATGTATGAATGGATCTTGCCTAGAAGGTAAGATTCTAGATCTGTGCTTTGAATTTCTTGGCAAAAATCATAATCAGTATCATGTTTATCATTATCATTACAATTATCATCATCATCACCATCGTCGTCATCATCATCATCATCATTATCACCTCAGCAGCAGTTTCATTGTCACTGCTCATGATTAATAACTTTATTTCTACCTCCCAACTTTCTACTTTCAAACACTAAGCCAGATTCTTCTGTTAACATTCATGGCGACATCAGGATCTCTGGCCAAATTTTACCTTTAACACGATTACCCCTTTAAACTGTAATTCCCATAATAGGATGATGCGGACTGTGAGTGAGGAGAGTGCACAGCCAGCCAGAGTGTTACAGTAAGAGGTGTATTCAGTGGGATAATGTGCTAATCAACAGCACAATGCATAATCCGGCCGAACCTTCCAAAGCGAGACAATGACGGAGAAACCCTTAGATCGTTTACCGTGCATCTTTGGAATGAATGGCCACAAAAGGTCAATCAGCACATTTCTTTTAAAAAAATAACCAAAAGAAAATCACTTCAGTGACAATATCGTTTTATTCAAGAACTATCAGTGGAGGCACAATATCCCGATTAACTCGGGGATGACTCACAGGTCAGAGTAGGTATTCTGATTCATGAAGAATGCTAGATTGCTGAATACTGCAAGTAGCAGCACCAGAAAGCAAGGAAACACCCACTTTCAGTTTCAGAGGAATTACACGAGATTTTACCCCAAAGGCAAAAGTGATACAATCTACTGTGAAAGGGGAAGTCATCATGAAATGGATTGGTTTGTTCATTTGTTTTTCAGTCAAGTAAGGCAAAATCTGTGTGTTTGTTAGTGTTGCTGACTGTCTCCACTGTACCATTGATAGTTTATACTTATGCTGACAAAACAAGATAAACAAAGAACACTTGCATGCTTTCATTTTGCACTGGTATCATAGCTCTAAAGGAAATAAATAAGAAGACACATGTAATTTTATAGGAATGCATTTTGATTTTGATAATGATTTCTTCAATCCTCAATATAATATATTCTCTAAGACTAAGAATGTACTCTTTGGAAAATCTTGGCTAAATTACATTAGAAGCTCAGATATTATCAATTGTTTAGTGGGGCTGCATTGCTTCGTTTGAGCAGATAATGGCTCCAGTTCACAGCAGACAATTGTTGAGTCCCTTTTTTCTTGGCACATTCACCAGCACAGTTCAAAAGTTTACATACAAAGCCGGCGTGCAAAATCACAGCCCTATGTGTCTTCAGCATCACCTGAAGGTCAGTGACACAGGCGCACTGACAGGACCCGTTCATTCTTTTAATACCATCGAGACTCTAGCGTTCTTCATGAAACTCAACCCCCCCCCCCCCCTATTGCTGTTGTTCACTGGCACTTGTGGCCTAGTTATGATGGAAGCACTGGTTGTGAAGGGCTTTTGTCCATTTCAAGCCTTTTTCTTAAATGGAAAGAGAACACCATTAATTGGTAGAGGACTCCGCCAAATAACAAGAGTTTTGACAAAGGAGTCCTTGTGTGCACAGAGGCACTTGAGCTAATTGTGGCAGGGGTTTAGCAGAGTTGCTCACAACAATTGTAGGGTGATGTCTGCAAACAGTTTCACGCAACAGTTTAAAGGATCAAAATGTATCCTATGAAATCACAAAACTCTGAAGTTTGTCTTGTAGAGACAGTAATGATACGACAGCCAAAGAAAGTCATAATTTGTTGATTGTAACTGAATGTAACACATGTTGGTTCTTTGCTAACACAAGATAATGGCACAAAAGATGCATCTTGGTGGCTCAGATATCAGCAAACTTGAAGACAAGACACTGAAAACACAACAAAATGTGTTTGCGGGATGTGCAGTAAAGTATACTAACATCATATGATTTGTAAAGTGGAAGTTTCTAATTGCATGTCATTTTCACAAAGCTTGGTGGAGGTCTGTTTTCTTGATAGCAAACTCATTCTGTACTTTGAAGGTTATAGCATGATCTGTTTTTTACAACATGACAACTGGCAGAACAGCTTTCCAATGATTTAGCTCATAGCCATGCAATTGTGTACTTTTGAACAATACATGCTCCATGAAACCAAGTACAGCTCAATCATCTAATTTCTACTACCACCATCCATATACTTTTATTTCTTTTAGTTCATTATAACATCTGCATATTAAACCAGTTCTCTGCAGACATTCATTCCATTTAAAACAAAAGAAAAAATTCATTTCTGCTTCGAGAGGCCAATTTATTTTCTATGGTATCTTTTCACATGCTATTGTCATGCATAAGCCATAACATTCTACCCATTGACAGCACGTATTAAAGGACAAGTTCACCTTCATAAACACAAGGATTGAGAGAATGTAGCAATATTAGTAGAACACATCATTGAAAGTTTGAGGAAAATCGGACAATCCGTTCAAAAGTTATGAATTTTTGAAGTTTTTGTGCAGTAACCGCTGGATGAGAAGATTACTGCAGTGTGTGAATAACTTAGATGTCACATGCGTACTACAATATATGGAAAATATAAAGAGAATTTCACAAAATTTCATCTTTTGAAAAAAATACACATTCCCCTCACTCGTTACCGACAAATGTTATGGGTAATATTATTCCCCCTGCCTTTAGAAAGAGGCAAGTCAAGTGCTCTTTTATTATGCGAAAAAAGTGAAAATATGTTGAATTTTCTTTACATTTTCTTTATACTGTTGTACGCATATGACTCACAAGCTGTAGTAGTCTCCTCATCCAGCGGTTCCAACACAAAAATTTTAAAAATTCATAACTTTTGCATCGATTGTCCAATTTTCCTCAAATTTTCACTGATGTGTTCTACTAATATTGTTGCATTCTCTCAATCCTTGTTTATGAAGGTAAACTTGTCCTTTAACCAGTTCTGTGCAAGGAGCTTTGGACAGTGTGCACATCACTAAATGGGTTTTCTGTGTCAATCGGCACCCTAACACACATAAGGGTTAAAAACTGCCACCTATACACAGAACTCTCAGCAAAATAGTTTGATATCTGAAATGAGGATTGAACCAAAATTGTACATAGACAGTAGTCCAATCCAGAGGATATATTGAGAGACTCTTCAACTAAAATCTGGGCTAATGGTAGCTGAAATCGGCATAATGACTCATCATACCAGCTTTTGCAAAATCACTGCATCCCTCTCCAACCAAGTGGGATTTGTGTTGTCATGACTACGTGTAAAGCATCCACATTTCTCCCCTTTTTCTTTTTTTTTTCAGAGCCGGAAGACAGTTTGACCCAGTTTACTCCACAAATTCCAGGCAAAAACAAATTACTGACATGCTCAAGATTGGCAGTTATCTATCATCTCACAAAACTAGGTTCATCAACATCATTCAAAGATTTATATCCCATTCTAGGATTTGAATATATATGAATACTTCTCTGACCAAGATTATCTCGTATGTGACAGCACCACAAATGAGTTTTCTGGGAAGAGCGTTGGTGAATATCATCATTATTCAGCAAATTGGCAACATTAAAAAATTCCACGGCAATACTAGATGTTTGCCTACTGGAACATAAATGACACAACTATTTATTCTTCCTTTTTGACATTACAAATTCAAGACTTTGCACAGGAGAGATTTAAAGTAACCAGAGTATGGCAACTTTCATATAAATTTGTAAGAAAAAAACATGTCATTTATGAATCTTCTTTGTTGAACAAACAAAGCTAATGAACTTCATCTTATTATGTGTCATATTCTTAAGTTAAAGTAGGAACAATTAAAAAAAAAACAATATGCTCATGCTTATTCAACACACCAGGTGATGTGTTGTTGTTTTTCAAACAACTGTGAAGTAATCAAAAACTTCTCTCTTTTTGTTTTTTAATTGGGCGGGGGGGCTGATTGTTTTTTTCTAGATGGCATTCTACAATCTCATGAGAGACCTACTCTCATTGGGAAATATCGCATTGTTAAAAATCCTGATGATTGATATTTCTGTTTACTACAAAATGAAAACTTGCGATGTCATGGTACTCAAATTTAAAAAAAAAAAAATCATGACTTTTTGCCACTGCAATGAGCATGCTCAGTAGGCTAAGCAATCTGTTGTCCACGGTGAGGGTTATGATATAAACAATACAGCCTGCCATCAAGCAGCAAGTTAAATATGAGACCTTAGGGGAAGACTCTGAGAATCAAGTGGATGGCTAAAAAAAAATAATCAATCTTAATTTTTTTTTCCACTATAGTTTGCCTTGCAAATAATCATAGGGCCTATACACAAATTTTGGGTGTGTGATTCTTTTTTCCTGTGTCTTACATGGCTTTTGACATTATTGCCTAGCAAATTTTCATAAACCTTTGGGGATTTTTCTAATGTCATGGTTTCTCACCATCGGAGTTATTGGCCGTAAATTCACTTAGATTTCACAATTTCTGCCTTTAAATGATGACCTGAGTGAAAAAGACTTGACTCAGGGGAGAGACTCAGGGGTCTGTGCATATCAGAGCTGCAGATATTATGGACTAGTGGACATCATGCCATAGGGCAAATGGTGCAAAAGGAATGGTTGCATATCAGCAATGATGCAGTCTTAATTTTTTTCTCCAACTGTTTTCCATTCTTCCTCTTCTGGACTTAAACGTGAAAAAAAAAACCAATTGTGGTTTAGACATAGAAAAACAAATCAACTACATTTGAGCAGCAGGTCTCCGGTTGAACTTAGAGAATGCCACATATCTGACACAGACTTCAGAGTGTGCTCAACCTAACTGAATTGGGCACGCAATTAATTTTCTCCCGGCTGGCTGAATTTCATCAAATCATAGCGCAACAATCCCATGTCCTGACAGGCCAGACGACACGATAATTTTCCATACAATGTGGGTACAGAAGAAATCTTCAAAGGAGGTAGGAAATATGTGAAGTAAAGCCACAAGAGACAAGAGACATTCAACTTTGGTATTAACAAAAAACAGAAAAACAATTTACCTCTCCTGGCATGGAAGAGCAGAGGGAATAATTCCCCAGGTTGTTGAAAATGTCACAAACAGTGTCCATTTGGATGGAAACAGCAATGACATTTAGCAAGTTGACATCTTACACCAAACAAAGAGTTTTCTATCACACACACACACAAACATACACACACACACGTACATAATGTCCATCTTTCATCTTAGCCAAAAAAAAAAAAAGAGCTGACAGAATAAGTGATGTACATTGAAGCCGAATCCACACACAGGAGCCATCAGTTTTTGCATCGTGATGCAAAAATCAATTTTATTTGCCACAGTTCACACACAGCAAAAAACAAACAAACAAACAAACAAACAAAGGCACTTGGCTTCAAATGAAGTGCTTTGAATCTCCAGACCATACCAGATGGTAGCTGGTTGGAATAGGGGCAATAATATGCAATATGTGTTATAATTTATGGATTACGATATTGATGTGGTTTGTATATATTCTTCAATGAAATGTGCTTTAGAATTTGTAGCTGATATACTTTTTGGACATAGCTGATTCTTCATACAGTTTTTTTTTTGTATTTATATATAAATATACACACATATATACTACATATATGTTCACCATATAATGATGATAGCACATGTTTGATTGAATGTTTAGTTCTTTGTAACTTTTTTAGTATCATTGGCTGTTATATGGAATGTATTTTTTTTTTAATATGTTGTTAAGATGTGTCCACAGTGAACATGTGACAAATCAAATCTCCATACCATGGTTTTATACATAATTCTGACAAATAAAGAAATGAAATGAAATGCAGTTTTGCAGGTTGTTATTTTTTATATCATTCAAGATTACACTTTGCTTGAATTGACAAACCTGTGAAATAATCAAGAAAATCTGAAAAAGAGAAATCCTGTGAGAGTCAAAGATTAATACTACCTCCCTCTACCATCTGTGTTAGTCAATGTAGTAGATAGTGTCGATGACTCCGACTAACATGTGTAGTCGTGTTCATCTTGCACTAGACAATCCACTGAACATTCATGACTAAAAAAGATGGGTGAGGAATTCCCTGTCCAAGTTAGTCTAGGGGGGAACGTTGACATTGACACTTATTCATGAATGTTCAATTTGATTGAGCACTGCAAGTAAAGCATAGCTCCAGAGAGAGAATACCTTGAGGGCTCTTGTTTCACTTTAAAGGGATAGTATAGTATTGGTGGAGATGAGGATTGGGCTTTCAACTTTTTGCGAAATACCAAGGACCCACTTATGAAATATTACAGAGCATACCATTCCAAGAGGAATTCAAAGTTTATTTGATGAAAATTGGCTTTGGAATAGCTGAGACATCCAAAAGCAAAGCAAAACAAAGCAATCCTGATAAAAGGTGGGTCCCATCTTTTATTAGGATTGCTCTTTTTTGGATATCTCAGCCATTTTAAAACCAATTTTCATCAAACAAATGTTGAATCTCTCTTGGAATTACATGCCCTGTCATATTTCATAGGAAGTTTCTCATTATCTCACCCAAAAATGTTAGAAACCTGAATTTAGGTCTCAACCAAAACTGTATGATCCCTTTAATCTGCAGTCAAGTTTGAAGGAAGCTTGCAACACAAGGCCAAGCATTTTTTTCATATCATGCACAAACACTTCGTTACTGCACGCAGTATATCTTCTGATCTATGGTTAACACAAAGATACAGTGTTATTATGTCACAAACTCGCACACACATACACAAAGGATATACCCTCATTTGTCTGTACAACATGACTCTATGTGCTTAAAGCTGTTTGATTACTATAAATGGCCACCTGTTTACAGAATCCACCTGTGTGCAGGGTCGCCTAATTTACATTCATTTCTTCTCCCATACAAAGGCCTGGGGGGATAATAATCACATAAAAACCAATACCATTTATTGTTAGGAGTAGTACCTATCACAAGAACTGTGAGACCCAATGAAGTTAATGACTCGCTGAAGAGAACACGGTTTTATGCATCATATTTGCGACATCAGTTGCAATTGTGTTTACCTGCACTCAGAAAATCCAAGCGGAAGGAATCGGTCATCAAGCGAGCACTCAAATAGATACGATTAGAGTTCAAAGCAGCCCTAAATGAGAAAATGTTCAGCCCATCGATCGCAGCTATGCAGCCATCACGCACTTGACTGCCCGACACAAGGTCAAATTGGAGATGAATATTTGAAATCCATTAGGAAAATCGATGGCATCTAAGTGGCCATGAAATGAATCGACTTTTTGGGGTATACTGCAGCAAGCCACACACTGAAGTCAAAATCAATGCCCATACTGGCTGCCAAACACAACATTCTGAGTTAAATGGTAGCAGTACTCACATTACCAAGTAGCAATATGTGGCTCTTAAAACACATTATAGGCACGATGCAGCTTTTGATTATGACTAGTTATTTAGGCACCAATATTTGAACAGTCGACGCATGGTTCAAAGACAACGAAATGTATCATTTTCTTTTTGCACTGAGCACTCTTAGAAATTGGAAAAAAGAATACTCAAAGAAAACTTTCATGTCTTACTGCCCAAGAACTAAACAACCGTCATGTGAGTATACCCCCTCATGCACGTACTGACGTCAAAGGATACGATTTGTGGGAGATGGGAAGACTTCAAATAGATTGCTGCTATTTTTCAATTGCGATGCAATGACATTTAATGTGAGCAGTCCATTTGGTGTGCAGGCAAGTACATCTAAGATAAGCCAGAAAAATGCACCTGTGCAAAGGCACTGCATCAGCAAATCTCAACTCGGCTGCAGTAAACTTTGTGTGACAGTCACAATCCCCATGTATAGCCCATGAATTTATGGAGAGTTCATCGTAAAGATTGCCTTGACTCGGCCACTACGAAAAATGATGACAAAGTTCTGACCATTTGGAGATGGTAGCAGGAAGAGATGAAATATGACATTTTTGTCTGCGTGTGTGCATAAATACTGAACGATATAACGTCAATAGGGATCTTCATTGCGTTTACATATCTTACACATATTGCTGGTATTTCTCATTTGCTTTGGACTATAAGAGTCCAAATGTCTTGAAAGCATGTACAGAAAAGCACAAAATGTCTTTGCATGTTCTGGAGAATGTGCAAGAGAGTAAATCAACCTTGGTCTCTGTCTGGAGCCCAGACATAATGAAGGGAATGTTCTTCTGTCTGTGAGAAGTGGAATTAAGCGTAATTCCAAACACCAGAAAATTAAGCAGATGCAGGCAAACAAAATTGTAGCTACATATGAAAAAGACAACATAAGGGTATACCACACTGGATTCTTTATAGACATAGAAATTGTCAAATCATGCTTTATTCTTTTTTTCCCTTATCATTTTCACTGTTTTAAACCATTGTCAGGGTATCATGCATCTGCAAAATATGAATTTTTCAGACCCTTTCTACAGTATACATGGGTCATACAGATTATGACATTACACATCTAGTGTAGTGATGTCGCTATTTTCTAACAAGAAAATTGCATGTACAAGGGTTTAATGCTCATAAGATCGTATAATGATAACGGGGCGGTGTTATATTTCACACAGACTGTGTAATGTTGTTCATAGTACTTCATGTAACAGGAATGTTGAGAATTTGGCAATGTTTACACATACTGAAGTATGTTTGCCCAGCCAAATCCAACATTCAACCTTAACATCTCAAAATTGAAATGTCCAAATTATGGGCTTACCCTCATTATGTGAAGCTTCTTTCTCTCTCTCTCTCTCTCTCTTTTAATGATCCTCGACAATCTTTTAACCCGTTGAGGACATGCTGATTTTGCTAAAATATGCATTTCCCATAGAAACCTGCCTGAGTATAATCAGGACTAGTTTTTAATGGGTTCAAGGGATACTACAAATTTTTAATGATGCAAAATATCACCATTAAATAAGTTTTTTTTTTCTGTTTTTGCTAATAGTTTTCTCTGGTCCAATTACTGGGACCAGTCACTAGCTTACCAAATCCTAGCGACTTTATCTTCTGTGACTGCCATCTTGTAATTTAGAGCTCCCTCTATTCATCAAATACACTTTGTATCAACTTTTAAACAACCCAACAAAATACAAAACTTAATGTTTCACAATTAAGAGCATACAGACATGCACAAGTTTGCAAACAACTGGGCACCCTCTGAAAGCTCTGATGACATTTAATGGCAGGTTAACAAAATGTTAAACTGATCACAAAACACAAGGTTTTAGTTTCCTAATGTATTCAAATTCACTGAGAGCATAAAAGAGAGTATTAGAGCTATTCTTTACTGTATACCAGTATGTCCTATACAGTATACTTCAATATTTCAAGAATGGGACTTGTACAACAAAAGGTACGTTCTCATTGTAAAATGCTGATATTTGGGTAACAATCAAGATTGTGCCTTTTTTGATTCATCATTCATACTGTAAAAAAAATTTCTAAACTTGGGTCGTGATCATTTACAGAGAGCTGACCTGTGCACATATATATGAATGGTATTCTTACTACATCATAATATGCTGCAGCACACCACATCTGGTAAAATAGCAAGTACGGTAGCAACACACCAGGCTCATCGTGGGATATGAAATTTCTAAATTTTTTGTGGTTACCATTCATAAAGTCTCTCTGCAAAAATTTGCATAAATCACTGCCATTTCGTTTGTGACACAAATCTTGCAAAATAACAAAACTCTGTTAAAATTTCAAAATTTAGGTCATGATCCTAATCTGAAATGACGCATTATTTTGAATGCAATGAGCTAGAACGGTACAAATTTCGCGAGTGGTTGAATATGTGACTGAGAACAGTGACAAAATGAAAGATTTATCTACAAGTGATTATCTCTTTTCAAAAGAAAATTCACTGATTTTAAACATTGCAGACAATATACATTACACTGTGGTACAGGAGGCAATATTTTTGTGAGTTGTCAAGTTTGTGAATATTAGTCGTCTATACCGTGTATACATACAATACATGGAGTCCAGTATGCTTGTATTTGTTGTTGCTATGTTTGGCAAGCATCAGACAAGCCTTATAGTTGTCAGGTATAGACTGTATGAGGTAAGGTTATAATACAAAATATTACTACGATCAATTTGTACACAAAAAAAATGCATGCACCAGTAGACAATGCTCATTTATATCTGAACCTTGGGATAAAAGAAAAATTATGAGCACAATAGTGAGGGTCTGGCAAGATGCAATAAACACAGAAAGAAATTTATACAATGTACATCTCACCACACAATACGACCAGTACAAGTACAGAAAAAGGAACACACATGTGACTCATTTGTTTGTTCTCTGCCTAGATGTATTTCCAGACAAGTACAGATTCATTTGTACAAATGCAATAACCATGAATCATTCCAATTTTGCAGAAGTCCACTTTGCAGGCAAGTGTGATCATACTCCGAAAAGCAGCGCAAGTATCTTGAACTGAAACAAAGGAGGGAACTCATGCTAAATTTGTATGAAAGAGGGGAAAAAAAAACTAACAAAGATGGAAGGTGTTGTTTGTTCCATGTATTGTTCATGCTTGTGCAGGTTAAATTTGATGCCATTATGACTTCTGTGGGGATGACGGAGGGGGCAAATTTCACAAGAGCAAATTTTTCCAAGTCAATTCCGCTCTCCCAGACGCAGTCACAAGACATTAGGCATTCAACGCTTTAATGTCGGCTGCAAAAGCCATTCAGTAAGTCCCAAATTGCAGTTGGTGCATGCTCACATTCATCAATGTAGCGGAATGCATGATTCCTTAATTTCAATCTCGATGGCGTGCAGCATTTCTGAGTCGCGGATAAGGAAGCCATGCTCAAAAAGCTTCTCGAGAATCCAAATGAGCATTCTTGGGGCAACTTGCGAGACATATCTCCCCCCTCAAATATTTCCCTCTCTTTGTGCTCAGCATGGTGGCACCACGTTACGACTTATTTGGCCCACATATATTAATTTTTCAAAGGAAAAGGTTGTGAATCTGAAATGGCACTTTAAGTCATAACCCTCATTTGCAGAGCTGTAGAAAATGTATAGGCCAAGTTGTCCTCCCAAAAAAAATGACTCATGCACATTATAACACATAATGATGATCTGAGCTAAGAGGAAAATATATTGAATGGATGGAAAGATGTGATGTCACCAGTCACCATTAATAGGAAATAATATCTGAATACTCCTTTTTACCTTCACAACCTTATACACAGACTTTATGCTGCTGATAAAAAGGGAGCAAGCGAAAACAGGCAATCTGACTTTTTCTGCATACCGTACATCCATACCAGTACAAGGAGTCATGATATTGTGCATCAAACGTGTACTCTTGCTCTCCTGTCTTCGTGATGAGCGTATCTTTTCCAAGGGAATGACAAAATAATGTTTCTCTTGAGAATAGACAGAATTAGTACACCTAATCCTCTTATGGTCTAAATGTTGCTACAAACTTACGACTTGAAACCACTCACAAGACTCCCACAGGTGGGACTTACGCATCAAAATTGGTTGTAAGGTGATCGGAAATACCTTTATGCTGCCTTCTGGATATAGCAACTCTGTGCCAGCGAGAAGAGAGAAATCTGTCATAAGAACTGAAGGCTAACAGCACTTTCAGACTGGACAAATATTCAACGAATATGAAGCGCTTTCAATTTTGACACTTGGATGTATAAACTGCAGGATACAGGTGGACAGTTTGAAGTGGAATCTGAGTATAGTGCAAACAACATGTGAGGTCTGCAACAACCTCACACAGTCTTTTGATATTGGACATCATTCTTTCTGCTTTGATTTTGATTCGAAATGAAAAAAAAAGGCAACATAGAATGGTTGAAATTTATGTATCATACAAAACTGCTTTACAAGCCCAAAATGCCTGCATTAATATGCTTAGAAACAGAATTGTGTCGTTACTACCCCAGTTTCAGTTCCTTGCCAACAATCAACAGTTGGTGATCGTTCTGGTCATGCAAAATGCCGGCATCTTTTGCTTTAATCTCGACACAAAAATAAAGCTCTCGTTTGCAGACGTGTAGTTCTGTAAGAGAGAAGAACAGTATCTCAGTCTGAAATAGGTTTGAGAAACATCTGCAGAATTTGTGTACACTAAAAATATGCAGCATATACAAATAAACTCACTACATGGGTCAAAAATAGCTATAAGTGAGGTTCACATATCATGGCATTCCTCATCATAAAGATTAGCTTAAGTTTTAAACTTCAGTGATTTGCTTGTAGATTATAGCCAAATGTAGAGAAACTAAAAAAGTTAACAATCTTAAAGATTAGTCAATTTCATTGATTAGTTGATTCTGCTTTAATCTAGACAGAAGAATAAAAGCTTTGTCCTGTGCTAGTGTAGAACAGTATCTCGGTGTGAAAGGGGTTTGAGACACACCTGCAGAATCTACGATAAAAATATGCAACCAATACAAACAAACTCACTCCATAGGTCAAAAAAAGAAAGCTCTATAGCTACATATATGCATTGCTACATTCGATTGAAATCTGATCGTCTGCACTGGCAGGAATGTTTTCCGAAAAGTGCTGATGGCTGCCTTTCCTAAATCTGCCGAAAGTCACTGGAATATTGGATGCCATTCCGTATTTGACGTTCCTCTAAGAGTTCCTGCACGTACACAGATGTATTGTACAATCAAAAGTGGCTTTGTTGCAGAGGGGAAACAACCAGTATATTGCATGCCACTGTGTATTAGAGTTCCGTTATGGAGAGACACATGATTGAAACTGTGGTGGTTGCCTAACAAAATATCTTCCTACCATTTTACATTGACAGATCTATCCCAAGACAACATGCATCTTGTAACAGTTGTACTAGATTAATGGCAAAATATAAATGCACTGTATTATCATGATTATATCTATTGTTATCATTATTATTATTATTATTATCATCATCATTATTATCATTATTATTATCATCATCATTATATCATATCAAGCTGTCTATTTGCTGGACTGCAGAACATATTTTCAATAGGATTGGGGACTGTTCAGCCCAAGGGGGGGGGGGGGAGGGCAATCTTACTCCTCTATGGGTCAAGGGGAAATGCATTCCCCCACCCCCATGGTACAGATTTCTCATGTATTACATTTACACGGTAGCAAGCAATGATGCATTATGTAATAGCACTTAATTTCACAGAAGTGAAATGTGGAGGCCTATTCCACATCCATTAATGCTTCAATTATCCAAACATCATCACAAGGTATGTTAGGTTTCTAGTTGCCATTTTGGCTTCATCTAAGAGGTAATTAGACATGTCATCTTGCTGTATGTTGCTCTGGTCTATAACAGTTTATCTCTAGTATCATGTTGATTTTTCACTCTAACAAAGCAAGGATCTGTACGTGCATGTCACCTGATTGGAGGAATTTCAGGAGTTTGGTGGTGGGCTGCAGAGCATACATACTGCTCAAATATTGATGATAACTGGACAGCCATGACAACCGTAGATACACTTTGTTGACCGAGGTTTGGCAAACAGACCGGATCAGCAAGCTCACACTCACACAGGTCAGTGACCACTGCCTTGTCCATCGACAGCAGTCAAGGAAATATCACCATTTATATGATTCAGAAGGGTGTTTGCTCACATATACATACTATGCACGTTTCTCTGTGCATTTTATGTCCTTTTGGCTCTCAACCAGTGACACACTTCATCAACTCTCTGTCTCCTGTTGATCTGCTCAAGGAGATTTTAATCTTCTGGGGCTGTCTACTTCTCCCTCGGGTGATGCATCTCGTACCCTCAACAGACAGGGCAATTTCTGGATAGGGTTCACCTAGATACTTCAGCTGAAATTATTTTGGTCTGAAATCTGTCCCTAAGATGAACTTCAATTCTGTGAGTTCTCCGAAACTCCTAGTGAAATACCGACGACGGAAGCATATTACAAACATTTTCCGCCAAGTCTAGCTTGACGTTCATTCGTCAGCAGAAGCTAGTCCCAGTATGCTCTCTCACTGAAAGACTACTGAACTGTACAGGTACTGCTACTGAAAGATTTTCACACTGAACTACCCACAACTGGGAATTCTCTCTTCTTCTTTTTTTTTTTTTTTAAAATGGATATTTCCAATGGGTTGCATCACCTTGTGGTGTGAAAGGGGGCTGGAGATCTTCATTATTGATAATTAATTGCAACAAGCAGACCCCAGGGAGTTCATCGGGTAATCACAAGGTAACGTTAGTCTGATTTACATGTAGGCACCATGAAGTCTGCCTTTACAGTTTGTTAAAGTACTTGTCCAGCCATCATTAATGTTAATATAGAGTAATATCAGGCAAACTGAACAGTAGAGGTGTCAAGAAAAGTCATACACATATACAGAAAAAAACAAGAGACCTGCGGGTCTAGCGCTCACCTGAGTATCGCAAGTTCACCTTTCACAGCTCTACTAAAATTTGACCAGGCATTCTCAAGTAGAAGATGAAAATGTACAATAAGGGCCTAAATTTTTTAAGATTCCTTAATTTGGGGGGATTGGGGCCCCCTGGGGCCCTCTGGGTGGGGCATGGTGCCACTTTTGATAAATTGAGATCCTGACCCCCTAGGGATGCTACCTGCCAAGTTTGACGAAAATCCATCATGAGGTTTTCAGGAAGAAGATGAAAATGTACAATTTAGGCCCCCATTTGGACCTTCCCAAACCCCCCCCCCCCCTGCCCCCAAGAGGGGCACCCCTGGATTTGCTATGAACAAACTTGAAACTACAGTCATTAATGTACTCACTCATAGTATTATCTTAGCTCTATAACTTCTGACTCTAGAGAATTTTGGGGGGTTTGGGCCCCCCCCCCCCCCCCCCTGGGGCCCCTGGGTGGGGCATGGTGCCCATTTTAACAAATTGAGATCCTAACCCCCTAGGGATGCTACCTGCCAAGTTTGGTGAAAATTGGTCATGGGGTTCTCAAGAAGATGAAAATGTATAATTCAGGCCCCATTAGGACCCCTCCCCACCCCCCTCCCCTAGGTCCCAAGGGGGGCACCCCTGATTCTGCCATGAACAAACTTGAAACTACAGTCATCAATGTACTCA
Source organism: Diadema setosum (assembly GCA_033980235.1). NCBI lineage: Eukaryota > Metazoa > Echinodermata > Echinoidea > Diadematoida > Diadematidae > Diadema > Diadema setosum. The sequence goes on along the minus strand of CM067066.1, from coordinate 35,359,300 downwards.
CTCATAGTATTAACTTAGCTCTATCACTTCTGGTTCTAGAGAAGAAGATTTTTACAGATTCCTTAATTTTGGGGGGTTTGGGCCCCCCTGGGGCCCCTGGGTGGGGCATGGTGCCCATTTTAACAAATTGTGTTCCTAACCCCCTAGGGATGCTACCTGCCAAGTTTGATGAAAATCGGTCTTGGGGTTTTCAAGAAGAAGATGAAAATGTAAAAAGTTCACGCACGACGCACGACGGACGCCGGACAAAGGGCGATCGCAATACCTCACTTGAGCCTTTAGCTCAGGTGAGCTAAAAATTGTGGGATTCTAAATGTCATTAACATTTTCTCTAGAAGACTGATATTGTATTGACCCTGAGTCACATATTATCGTGAAGCTGTTACTGTTTGACAAGTTACTCATTCTCCTGCATGCAAATTTTTACTAGATTTTTATATTCTCATCTGACATGAATTTAAAACAAAAATAAACTGTCTTTCATTTTTGTTCCCTTTTTTCTAGAGTTGTACGATTTATCAATGCTGATTTTTTTTCTTTTTTTTTTCTTTTTTTTTTACAGGGAGGGGATTAGAGCTGTTTAAGCAATAACAAACCAATGGAAGAGTTGTGAAGCAATGACATCATGTTGTCTACTTTTCATAATTATGTAATTGCAATCAATATCACTCTTTTGTGAAAACCATTCCTATTGAAAAACTTTTTCAAAAAATCCCATTTCAAATTCCCATACTTTATTTTTTTTTCCCCAATTCTCCTGATCCTTCTAACATGCCATGCATCTGACTAAAAACTCTTCTTGTCAAAGTCGAGTTCAACGTTGACTGAAGTTTTCCTTTGACTTCCTTGTCCAAATGGAGATCATCTCTTAGCTCTTCAGCTCCCATGTGTACAACATACACATCCAAGCCAGATCTGTTGGGTGACACCTCACTTGAGGCATTTGTTGCGTATTCAAAGCTAATGTGCTCAATCTGAAACTGAATTCTATGTGACAGTTTGATCACAGTTTCTTGTGAAAATTTGGATTGCAAGTCAAAGTCTCTCATGCTGGGAATGAAGAAACAATCTTAAATGTCATTAGGAATCAATGCCTTGGAATCAACTGTGTCAGTCCAGCTTATAATTGTTTTTCGAGAGGAGAGATTTATTCACAAATACTGGAGCTGTACGGACCAGGTAAAACATTACCAAAATCAAAAATCTCTTGCAAAACGAGTTGTGATGTGATCATGTGAGTAAAACTTTCATTAAATCACAACTGATTGGGGAAAATTACAAAACATCGATTCTGTAAAACACTTTTGACAGGTTTTTTTTTTTTATGCATCAGATATCATATGACTATCTTGTTTCAAATTATTATCAACAATGGATTTTGCCAATCTCTTCCTTCTTTTTCCTACCTTTTGTTGTTGTTTTTTGTCTGTCTGTCTGTTTCTACCACTCTTATACAGGTTTTTCCAAATTTGTTTGGTCTTTGACTCTTTCTGATGGCCACAAGTTTCAAATCTTTCAAAACACCCCATGTCTCACCCCCCCCCCCCCCAGTTAATGTGATTAATAGTTGACTCATTAACCTCAAAACATCACATCAATCAAGCAACAATGGAGTGGTTACCATGGCCTTATCTCTCATTTTATCTCCCATAATTTGACCAATTACTCAAATGTATCACATCTACCTTGTTGTTGTCCTCTCCTCCACCCCCTTACAATCTCTCCCTCTCTTTCTCTAGCTCTCTGGATAATCTGAAGGTGATTCCAACATTCCTGCGGTGTCTTGTAGAGGTGAAAAATCTCTGGGTATGGTTCAACATCCGCCCCCACAATCTACACCAAAAACGAGAGGATGAGGGAGACAGGAGACTTGTTGCAATAAAATCAACTGTCCTCAAATAACCCCAGTGTTTGTGTGTCCGTGGGGGTGGGGGAGGGGTGGAGCGAGAGGAATATGGGGATGGGGAAGAGGACACAGGGAATCATTCACAGCATTCCTCTCCTCCCCCCCCCCCCCCCCCCATAATGTGTGATGGTTGTGATGGGTGAGAGTGGAAAGCAATTACCGGTACCATACTTCAAACTGACATCAAGGATGCTGCCCAGAACTGGTAAGAAAGTACCAAATGTCAACAGCAGTTGAATATTTCCATCCAATTCAATCACCTTGAGGATGCATATAGTCACATGCAGAATTCCTCCTTTTTCCCCCCTCCTTATTCATATCAACTGCTTGCAACCTCAAATTGTATAATTATGTAAAATACATACTAAACTGGGTGCATACTCAGAATTTCAATGTGTGTTGTCTTCTCGGGCTACACACTGGCATTGATACTGAAAGTGGAAAGTTTATCGGTACTTTTATATTTTATTTCCCAGGCCAATTTCAGTAAACTCTCATAGAAGAGAGTATCTTTCTAGAGAATATAAAATCTCCCAAAATATGCAATCATTTTCATATGAGAGTTCACTTCAGTGTCAAACCTGGAAAAAAAAAGAAATTCATGATGTAGAATATTCCATGTTTACAGCTGACAAACACTGCATTACTCTATTCCTAACTGGTGTCACCTAACCTGCAGTGTACATATTGATATGCATTCCAATCTCATTCTGTGATTATGACTCGAGAATGAGACTGCACAAGACTTGAACTTTTAACGGCTACATTTTGCAACCTGGTGACTTTTATATCCTTCATTCAGTAGTCTTCGCCTTTTTCCATTCATAATAACTGCATGTGTTTGATTTTCATCAAATTCCATCTCTAGGGCTTAACAGATTTGGACAGTCAGTCATTGCTTCCCATGGATCTTGCAGAATTCTCCCTGATTTTGAATGTCCATTCAGCCATTTCTCCTCAATCACTTCAAACTTTCCTCAGTCTGAGCACGAAGGTGGAAGAGCATAAATTCTTCTCCTTTTTTTTTTGTGCCTCTTCCTTCAGCAGTTTTTTTTTTCACACACATCTCTTGCATTTTTTTCTGTCTTTCATTCATAATTTTTGCCAGTTTTATTCTTGTCATCCTCTACAAACTTATAGTCCCTCCTCCAACTTTTCTCTATCTCTTTGTATGTGTATATATTTTCATGTCATTTTGTACATGTAGACATAAATAGAATATACACACACAAACATACATATTATCTTTCTCATTTGTTTTGTGTTGTTCTACCATACTTTTCCCTTCTTTTCCTATCATTATGAGGACACTTTACTCCTCCTGAAAACTACCACCATAACAGCATCATCACTTTCACTTGAACTTGATGCATCCATTACTGTATGTGCTTCAACCGAGTATTTTCTACCGTTTTATATTCCGCCATGTGCAGTGCAATCTGCACTGGCGATACTTCTCACATAAAAAAAACTACACTCCTATTTCATCGTGTCACCTCTACCACTCCCAGAACGATAATGGAGAGGATGATAATGGACAGAAAAAAAAGGTGGGATAAAGGAAAAAAGAGAGATGGAAAGATACCAAGAGTGAAAGAGAGAAGAAATGAAAATCAGATAGAGAGAAGAAGGAATAATGGCTCGGATGAAAAAAAAAAAAAAAATCTTTGAAAACGTGGAACACGGCTCGACGATGTACAAAACAAGGCTATTACACACCACGACTGTAAACAAATTGTTAACTGGGTCACCTCACAAATAGCCTGGGATGTCAAAGCTAATAGCCCTCTGCTAGCTCAACTAACGATGTCGCTTGCAACCATTATGTTGTTATTCTGAGTTGCTTTTTTTTCTTTTCTTTTTTTGCATGTCTCGCCCTGTCTCTGTGGACCGAGCATTGTAGTTTCTTCACAATCTGGCAGTCATAAAGATGCACACAGGGAATAAATGGTCTCTCTACATAATCCACTGATGTCTAGTAAAACAAGGAGATTCACTACTCTATTTTCTATATTTGATTTACTATATTTTACACTGCATCACTCAAGGTCTCAATATATGGCGAGTTCATTGTAGGCACTCTCTCACAAACCAACCCCATGTGGTCGATCTGTAGTCTATGACAAGCATAAAGAGAAGGGAATTTATCAAATATAATGTAATGATTATCACAACTTTAAAACAAGTGATTTACCTTTTTCTGCTGGTTAAAAGAAGCCATGTGACTGAACTTATGACATCAGATGTTATCATAAAATTGATTTATGGCAGAAAAATATTCAGAGAACTGTCATGTACTCTGGGAGTCAGGGTTAACACAGAATTTGAAAGCAACATTCATATTCCATGTACAGCATGTATATCTACACATATTCGTGATTACATACAAGCATACATCGTTATAAACTTCGAAAGAATAAAATAGTGCCACTGCCTTCAACACTCCCGAGTATTGGAAAAGATGAGCAGGAGATGGTGGTAATTAAAACTCACACCTCGAAACCAAAGAGGGAAATGCTCAGCGCGTAAGGTTGTCTTTGGCCCCTCACCCCTCTCGCCGCTAATCCTCAATCCAGCTCGACTCTCGTCGTCGTCGGCAGGAGAATTTGCCACTTCTCCCACCGGTTCCACTCTCCGCATGCTGCGCATTTACACCACGCTGGGATTCAATCAGCCACATTTGCTTCGCACCAGGCACTCGGCGACGCACCCACATCCCACAATACACAGACCGACTTGCCTATATTTCTCAGTCCATATAACTGTATATTGCACTCTCTTTCTCTCTCCCCCTTCAAACATTTTCCTTGTCTGTCTGATGGCCTCTCTCTCCCTCCTCTTTCACTGTCTCTCTGGTTGTCTCTGGATGATATTTCCACAAAGAGTGAGGGAAGGAGATGGACACTGACTTTTAAAAAAAAAAGCACTGGTGCCAAGTCATGAATGAAAAACTGAAGTGACGGGGTGCCTAGATGGACAGGATTAAAGGGAACCAAATGGAATGGTTGCAGCACACAGCCAGTCAAGTGCTGAATCTCAAGGGAATATTACTCCATGTACGGCTGTATAAAAATATCTGCACTCTTGAATTATCCCACCATATGTACAATTGTCTTTGTAAAAGTAAGAATGGGATGTTCTCCTCCCTTATCAAGATATTTTTGAGAAGTCTACATACCGGTATACGACAAAAACAGCGTTACCATGTGTACACTTGGAAGAAACGGGCGAGTTCACTGGACTGAATGAAACAGGGATGATTTCCACACATCAAGCTGCGCCTTGCTGATGTCTAATGAAATGCAGCAGCCCGATAGGTTATTACGCTTGCTTCAGCAACATAATGAACCACAATTGGATTGGAGCATGGACCACAGCAGCCATTAGGGAATGACAACCTACCTGATTTCTGTATGTGATTACGCATGACATGAATAGAAAGGAGACAGACTTTAGTAATGCATTGAAGTAGCGAACCAAATACAGTCTGTAATATTTCCATGTCCAAGGGGGCCATACCAATCTTTTTTTCTTCTTTTTTTTTTATTTCTACCGAGGACCATGTGCTCATCCAAGCTCGACAAAGTCTGGATAATTTGAATCAGCCGGCTACACAAAAAAGTGCACCGGACCCTTGATGACAAGTGTACATTTCCACCATATATACCAGTCCATTTTCCTCTTTTTTTCCTCTCTCTCTCTCTTTTGCAAGAAGACATGATAAGACAGTTTATTGCCAGTGAATACGTGTGTAATTGTATGCAGTTCTGATAATATACGAGTGCTGGAAAACTTTGGTTTTAAATAAAATTTATTCTTATCATCAATTCTCCAATAAAACCTTATAGAAACGTAAGAATTATACTGCACTCAACATAGAAAATGCACATAATGCTCTTTGCACATTATTGTGGGACTCACATTTCACAGTATGTGCATTATTACATACCAGGGAGATCTCACCTCCCTGTACATACCAATGACCTTAAATCCTACGACACAGCCAGCCAGCAGAGCCAAAAGTCAGTTCTACAACAAGTCTAGCACACCTCGACAACAAATTCAGTATAAATCATAGAATGTCCATTCCACACTTTAACTTGAACATTTCTCTTAGATTTCAGCTGCCTCTCTGGGGTCATCCCCAACCATAAAATCCCCCAGAGCCTATGCATGGCCATTATCCACTTGAAGACTTCCTGACTGTAAGGCCTTCCAATGAATAGGTTTATGGGTACTGGGGTTGGGGGGGGGGGGGACGCCATGGCAACCAGACGATAACCTGTGAGTGGTGATGTTTTGACCCGTCCTGTCCTACCCCATACAGGAGCACACTCCCAGTACATGCACTGGACTTGTAGGCAATATGCCAATATTAACTGCAGATCATGGTTGCAGGATTGACATTTTGAAATCTAATCATCCTTTCTCTTGGTCACAGGATATAGAAACAGTCCCCTTAAACTAGGAGGAGGGATGTGGGAGAATGAACTCTTTATCACTGACAACTACACATGTACAGTTGTATCCACAGAACATGTCAATGGCACCTTCAGTGAGGTCCTAAGAAAGTTAATTGAGAACGAAGCACATCATAAGCAGAGAACATGTACGCTGTTACAGTGTATTACAGTGTAACTGTACCAATCCCCCCCCCCCCCCCCCTCCCTTTACTCTCTTCTTACTGTAGCTCCAGTTTCAGTAAGGTGATGCCAAAACAGCAGGCATGGAGGTTGAATTTGTCTGTTTGTCAAGCGCATGTAACCCACACCGCATTTCTAAGAACCACAGAGGGAGGAAAGGGTACGTTGCACACATGTGGTCTACAATGAGCCATGACGGTGAAAGTACATGTACAGCTGTAGCTTTTTCTTCTCCAATGAGATATGGGGAGAGGAAGTAGAATCTCATAAAAGTTCACACGCTACTTGTACATAACCAATACAAGTCATTAATATTTCTGAATTGCTTTGATTGTTGTTGTTCTTCGAGAATTCCAGTGGGAAAGGGAATGCTACCACAGATCTGGAGCATCATATGCATTGCGAGTGTCAGGTGTCTAATTTACGGCTGAAGTGGGATCCCAGCCAGCATGCATTCCCTTCTATTAGGTGTAATTCATATGCTGTCCTTGAGAGTTGGGGTATCCGTTACCTTGGTTACAGGAGGAATGACTGCCCCAGAAATACAGAGAGATGCGATCACACACCAAATCTACCACCTCCGTCAACAAGCACCGTAGCTGAACTTGCTACAGGTACGACAGTATAAATCATACAAGTTTGCAATATAAAATTATCCAGTTTCGATGAAATATCTCATCACATCATGGCTAACAATATTTTAAACTTTTTTGTTGCTAAGTATAGCGCTGACAAAACCATGCAACACAAACAAGGACATTCCATAACAAGTTTGTGGTTGTATACTTCTGATTTGTTTGTTTTTTGTACTCTCTCTCTCTTTCTCTTACAAACACAAACATGCACACAAATACAATTTCTTCCTTTCCCATGCATGTAATGCCTTTTTTCTCACTCCCCCGCAATATGGGCCACAGATGGGAGTTTCACTGCAAGACACTTTGAGTAACTTGAGGCATGAGTGCTTTTCTCTTCACAGTTTCACGTCAAATGTTAGAGTGTACACTGTAGCAAGCTGTACTCTTACACAATGTTCTTTGATGTAAGAATATCAATAATCTCAACTCAACAGATAGAATAGTAGAATCCTGGCAATACTCTGTTTTCCACATTTTTATATGCTCTAGAAAATGTTTTCATCTGCAGGTAAGCGTACATTCTACACAATACAATAGGCCTATATTTTAAGTTATCATTGTTGAATACTAGATGAATTAAGAAATTTTAGAGTCACATGTACACCTATTGTATGTCTATCCCACACAATGTGATTACATGAACACAATCTGTAATCACATTATAATCATTCTCTGATTACAGTTCTGTTATAGTACTGTTTAAGTTGTTAGTTTCGCGTACAGATAGTTTCATGAATGAGGAGGTCACAGACATTTTCACAAGATGTTGTTTTTGCGATTTTGACTAGAAGGCTGTCATAAGTGAACTACAATGTACTACTTGTCCATTCGTGATATTTTTGTGAGTTGTTAACTTTGCAGCTGAACAGAGATTCACTTAATTCATTAAAATTAAATCCTTGTGAAAGTAACAGCTTTTACAGTAGTCATCACCCCACAAAAAAAGAAGAATCTTGAGTGAAAATGTGACTTGATCCTTTTCATGACACAATGAAATGCAATAAAACAAAGCAAAAGCATCAGGAATGATATTTCACAGATTCTTAAATAAAAACTTTTTTTATTTTATATCATATATTTCCATCTTTACAGATGCATTACACTAATGGCACAAAGGAATAAAAAAAAATGATAGTACAACATCAACTGCTGCAATGTTGAATGGAGAACAAAAGTGTGTGAATGTACATATGTATGTAGGCCTATCTTTCTTCAAGGTACAAACATAATCTTTACTTGTCATACATTAAATCATAGAGGTACAGCAATGTATGCAATGTTCACTATCATGACAATAATATGCAATATTGATTTATATGTTCAGTGTACAGTACTTGTGGGAATTACACATGAAATAAGAAAGAAAAACAGAAATAACAATCAAACAAACTGATTTTGCTTTTTTATATGATATTGATAAACACATCTGAAATAGGAATTACAGTGTCAATGGATGTTGTGCAGGTGAGTGTTTGGCAATACGTAATATGCTTAGAGGGAAACTGTACACAAATACTGCAGTGCCATCATCCTTTGTTCTTTCTTTTTTTCTAATCTGTCACTGGATTTGGTGGTTGTACAAGTGTAAATGACTGCTATTCACATTGCTGGCATAGCAAGTAAATAGTGTGCACTTGTCTTAGATTTCCAGAATGAAAGCAATTTAAATACAACACAAGCCCATCCAGTACAAAATTCACAGTTTCTCTAAGAGTCCACTTCAGCACCCAAAACTAGGGATTGGGATTTTTGTTTCCATCTAAATGTCTTCACATTAAAGCTACTGTAATTATTCAGGAAAAACACATTTTATACACTTCATGTCATGATAGTGTCATAGTGAATAATATGCTTATCTTTGGTGGGTCCCACAATATGTACGTATAAGTGTCACTTGTAACCTTTCATGTTTAAGTAAATTCTAATATCTGTGGTAACCTGTGTGTATCCAACTTAAACTCTGAATTCTTCTTCACATTTAAATGATATCAATTTATACAGTCATTGTTGAATACAAAAGAAATCATCACGATGCAAATGATATGGAGGTAATTATGAATAGACATTCGATCATACAGCTGTATTCATCATACATGTTTGTCATAAAGTAATAGTGGATTTTTCACTTGGCTGCAATGAGATACCGGTAATCTTCACAGAATGATATCAAGTATTTTAATCATTGTTATTTTTACTCCATACCATATTACTGACCAAAACTTAATGATTGAGGACTTTTAGACCAAAATTTGCACATAAAAAAAACCTTTAACCTATGACATAAAAACACATTTTCTTAGGACACCGGCATGACACTAAATGCCATTTTAGTCTACATGATTAGGATGTAATTAGGGATTATTCAAGTGGTCCCTGCAAACATTAACGACTTCATCAATATTCAGGACAAAGCCTGATAACGGTAGCCAGGGATAATTGCAAAAACAATCCCCTTCTATCTTTTCCACTGTAGCCTTTCCAATTAGCTCGGTGTCTCCATGGAGTACTAAAATGGGATGATGGCCTCATGGCCTGGTGCGCTTCTATTACACAGATGCTCCTTTTTTTCCCCCTCTTTTTCCAGCCTACTTTTACCCTGCCAGATTACGAGGGGGAAAAAATGGGCGGTGTGGGCTGATGTACATCAGTTATCTCATTATTCTATGGATATAACAGGGAGGTGGATTAGCAAGCATTTAAAGACACTGCTTATAAGTGTGGTGGCCCATTAAAAAAAGAAAAAACAAAGAAAAGGGACTGAGCTGGGATGTTCAAAATATATGAAAAAAGCACATCAGACACCTGAGGATTATCAACCTTTTTTTTTTTTTCTTTCTTTCTTTCTTTTTGGTGAACATATATTTCCATGTTGGAAAATCGTTTTGAAATACAATTGTAATATGTTCTACCACAACTGTTTACAGGAGAAATCAAGATGATTTGTAAGGTCACTCAAAGATATACATTGAAGTTGTAGTTTTTGAAGCATTTTTGTTAATTGGAATTCACAAGAATGTCATTTTAATACAATACCAAAGACACTGGCAGCATATTAGACCACAGAGCTGAGACTTTCCACACTGGAAAAAGTAGATTTAAACAGCACCTTTAAATTCTGTAACTGCTTTGTGCATACACTAACAGCTTGGAGTTGGAACACTTTTTGTGTGTACACACTTAATGCGGTGGAAGTATGAGAAAATGTGACATGTTTTGTACTTGCTTTAAATTTCTACATACAGACTAAGGGGTTAGAATACTAAAAAGATGATCTACAGTCTGTACAGGGTGGGCAATTTATATGCACTTCTACCATCACAACTGATCTTCCTTGACATTCTGTTAACACTGACCTTGATTGCATATCATGCATGACAAAACAACATTCTGTAAAACATCAACAAAGCACTGATACAGCTTGTGTGAGAACCACTTGATTTTTTTTTTCCATTTTTTTTTAATGTCAATTTGAAAGACATAGACCAACCATGGTCTAAAAAGAGCTTCTGGAATCTTCACTTCTTGCATTCCATTTCCAATATGTTTTAAACTGTACTGCATTGAATAGTCCCCATTCCCCCCCCCCCCCCCATAAAAAAAAAAAAGGCTGCATATTTGTTGTTTGAGATTAAATCAAAGTGTGCTACAAGTGCAGTTCATGATATTTACAATGTCTAGCACTATATTACATCATTGAGTATTAACTGCTGGATGTTTGGATACTCCTATTTTTGCAAGGTTTCATATAATGTGCACATTGTATATAGCCAACCCAGCCTTGCTGTAAGTGTGCAATTTAAGTAATCAAGAAAGAAGAAGAAGAAAAAAAAAAGATATCTGGCTATCACATCTTTCCATAATTTGTGAAATGAATTCCTCGGTGTATCCACTAAAGATCTGATATCTTATGGTCTACTACATGTGAATTGACTATTCTGTACAATTGTACCTCACAATACTCTTCACAATACTTTTGAGGACTAAGTAAGACAGATTTAAAAATTGAAACTGTCCAAATAAGCATCCTTGTGGCATATTCATTTCATTTTTGCAATCACGCCTAAAGGTATTCAAAGTACACATGATATACGGGTTGTTTTTGGGTATTTTTAAAGTATTATGCATACCAGGAAGTAAATTTTTACGAGAGCAGCAGAGTACATTTTTTTTTTCATTGCTAGCAGTATAGTACCTGTATAAAGAAGGCCTGTTGAGGTGGGAGGGGTGGTCCCCTGGAAATGTAAAAAATGTCATTTTGTTCATAAGCAAGAGAGCTACAAATGTACATTGTAGGCCTACATCTTTATAGTTTGCATCACACATAATTCACTCTGCCTCATTAATGTGCATTAATATGTCTGGTTGTGGTATTCATTTGCTTGTCATACAGTGTATAAACCATAATTATCAATTGTCAGAATCAGCATTTGACACACATGTAAGGTATATAGTTGACACTTCAACAGTCTCAACATGTATACAAGTACTGATTTTGATTGATATGGTCTAAAAGGCTATTGATACACACATTTGAAGCAAAACATTACATTTTCAACTCTTCATACACTTTTCTGGATTACACATGATTAAGAAAGATCATATTCAGTTACATCATATTCATTTGACTCTGGTGTTCCTTTATGCTTTAAGCATCACAGCGGTGTCCCAGTGTCAAATGATCTATTGACAAGTATCTAATGACAACTTTACGTAAAGACCATTTCATTTGGTATCAAATGCAGTACACTTAATGTATTCTGGGCAGCATATTTCATCTAGCCATTTCGCCATACCAGCAGCCAACAGATAAGCCGAACTTTGTCTCTGTTTATTGATTCAATCATCACTCTCATGATTTTTGACTGAATGATTGATGTTCATGTTAACTGGAATGCGATGTTGACATGGTAAAAAAGCTGAACTTTAATGTTAGCTCTTACCATGGTCTCACAGCATCTCACGTTCGCTGCTCCCTCATGTTCCACTCTCTGACAGGAATTCGTATGGCACCTGGAGGAAGCAGCATGCAGATGCAAGAGTAGAGGCAGGGGGAGGAGCAATGTTGCTCCATAGTCCTAGTTCTTGGTTGAAAATGCACGCATCAGATATTGGCGACTTGCTGGAACGCTCACTGCCCCATCCCCCGAAGATGAAGACATTGCGATTCATGGCACAGTACTGAAAACATGTCCGTTCTGGAATGCGTTCAAATTTGCAGTTGACCTCAATCCAAGCATTGCGGTCCACACTGAGTTGATACAGCTTAGTAGACAAGTCTGTCACATAGATTTTGCCCTGGTATACCTCCACTACAGGGAACTCCCAGCAGCGGCCATCTTTTGTTGGAATAGGTGCAACTGACATCCATTCATCTGTCTTTGTGTCATAACGCTCCACAACAGGGGTAGGTCTGCGGGAGGAATCTCTGCCGGCAATAGCATAGATATACCTGTTGCCAACGGTAACCACCTGCATGTTGTAGCGTTTGGTAGGCATCTGGGATACACAGCACCACTTGTTTGCATCAGGGTCGTAGCGCTCGACACTCTGCTGCACGCGATCCCATCGCAGTCCACCAAGGGCATAGAGATGGCCATCGCAAGGCACAAGGGAAAGATACTCTCGTGGCGTGAGCAAGCATGCAGCTTCGTTCCACGAATTGTTGATGGGGTCGTAGCAATGCACTCTGTTCGTTGTAAGCTGATTGCTTGTGCCTCCTGCCACATACATGCAATTATTGAGGATCGTTGCTGCATGAAATCGCAACTCGTTTGGCAAGGCGGGCAGTGAGCTCCACTTGTTTTCATCAATAAGGTAGGCAAAGCACTCAGCTACTGGTCCTCTTTCAGACACACCTCCTATGATAACAACCACATCTGTCAGACGTCCTTTGCGGGGCTTCAATACTGGACTATCACTACAGTAGCTGCGTCTAGTCGTGTCAGTCTGATGCTTGGCTTCAGCCAGCATACTGCGGCACTCTTCAAACTCGCTGACAAGTTCCTCCTTGCCAACGACCGAGAGCAGATAGTCTCTGTTGATAAGCGGCAGCCGAACATGCGAGAGCAGGCGGGGAAAGAGCGGCTTGCGAAATGTGGTGTCAAATTTCACCCATTTCACCACAATATCGTAGATACATTCCTCCTTCTCGACCCGGATTTTCTCATCTGTGATCAGCTCTAAAATGTCTTCATAGGTGAGCCTGAGGATATCCTCCATGGAATCTTGGATGACCTGCATGAATTTGTTACGAATGAACTGTTCTGACCTCATATACAAGTCCCTGAAGCCATACAAATCAGACAGATGCCGCACTGCTAAGACATTGGAGGCATCCATGTTCTGCCACATGAACTGATAACAGTATTCCTTCAGGGCAGTCATCAAGAACGGATCTGCCCCTCGCAAGATCGATTCCACGTTATTGGCATTGATGCAGATTTTACCAGTGTACATGTAGTTCAGAATCTCGTCCATAGCTTCAGCCGACGTACACTCGATTGTGGCCACCGCAGTATCCACTTTGTCTTCCTCCAGTCCACTATTGCACATGGTATCGAAGTACGGGCTGCAGGCAGCGAGAACATTTCGGTGGGCTTTGAATACTCTTCCTTCCACATTTAGAACGATGTCACAGTACTTCTCGTCTGCTCGCTGTATCCTCAGCTTCTCCAGGATGCGGGATCCAGTGTTTTGCTCTGAAAACTCCATCCCTCCACCTTTTCGAGCCCGTGTCATGTTCGACAGAGAGGGGAATTGTTGGCTGACTGCATTCACGCCAGCTGACTGAGTCATTTATAACGGTCGACTACAGCCGTAACGTACCCGCCGCCACCCTCGCAGAACAATACCCAGCCGTACGTATCACACTGTGGCAGCATAGTACCTGGCCGTGCCCTCGCATAATAACCCGCTGTTCTCTCGATCGCATAGGCTGCTGGCCGACCCAAGAAAACGTCATCGTGCTCGTTGTTTGCATTACGCATCGTGAAGGGCGCCCTCGTTCGACACGAGCAGGAAAAGGAGTTATGCAGTTGACATTCACTTTCCTTGTCATGAGTGGTTCGATGATACAAAAGACCTTTGAGACTGTTGTTAGTGCCTGCCTACTGGCCGACAATGATTGACGAGTAGAGATCCGCCCCAGCGGACTCTACGTGTAATTTCGTCGAAAATTGATGACTTTCATTGACTCAGAGCTGAAACCGACAACAATTACCCCATTCTGTCATCTATTCTTCATCGAATGACAATTTGATTCCCCTCTACTTATTATTTCATCCTGTGGTACTAGTAATTGTTATGTGATACTACTAAAAATATTGCAACAGTAATATAAACTAATCAAGCTTCTTAACTTTCTCTGACAACAGAATAATTTTGTGTTCTATTTTTCATCACCATTTCCCTCACTTTCTGTTATGTTTCGATTGTTACATTAAAAACCCTGTTTGATTGAAAGCGTTTTCCAAAATGAAAAGTGTGGCTTTATTGAAAAGTGTGGCCTCTATTGCATCAGTACCATTGACCATTATGAAGTGTCAATTACTGTTGAGTCCTCTTAAAGCCTCATTTACATTTTACAATGGAAGACTTTTCCAGATCAAATGATGTTTTTTTTTTACACATATGAATGACTGAATTGCTGTTGTTCTTGAAACTTTCACTACTAAGATTTCATTGCAAATTACAATGCACATCCCTAAATGGTATGGCAGTAGTATGACAACTAACCACAGATGAGTTTCCTCTTGTAAGATTATGCAGTCTGTAATCTGACGGTCAGTTGGAATACCAAGAAGTATAATCAAATTCTTCTTTCTGTTATAAGAAAAAAATGATAGTTTGCAATGTTTTATTTTTGTCTCTTGACAGGCTCAACTTAGTTAAGAAATATATATATATATATATATATATATATATATATATATATATATGTTGCGAATTCACGTATTGGCTCCAATATAGCAAAGAATCAAGAAATAAACTAATAATGCATTATTTCGCCAATAAAATTTTCAATAAACTCATTCTTATTGGTGAAATAATGCATTACTAGTTTATTTCTTGATTCTTATATATATATATATATATATATATATATATATATATATATATATTTATATATATATATATATATATATATATTTATATATATATATATATATATACATATATATATATATATATATATATATATATATATATATATATATATATATATATATTTATATATATATATATATATATACATATATATATATATATATATATATATATATATATATATATATATATATATTTATATATATATATATCGTCTGTTGAGAATGAGAAGGGCTGTAAATTGTCTCGAACACTATGGGTTTAGTGGCAACTTAACGCCCTTATCATTCTCAGCCGACGATATATAGATATATATATATATGATAAACATATATAGCTGTATGAAAAGGTATATATATATATATATATATATATGTAATCATATATGATAAGCAGAGAGAAAAGGGAAGAGACAGATAAAGAGTATCATAGATACACCTATATGACCTGTCGTACAGACACCTGCACACACACATGCTCCATATTGTACAAATATTGACCCAGTGATGTTAGCATATAATCTTTTTTTTTCATAAAAATCAATGCCTGTCCCCTCTTTATTAGTATTATGTCTGCGTAAAAACCACAAGTAACATTTGCCCAAAGGCAAGTCAAGAACAAATGTATAAATTGTGTGCCAGTACCAATGAAGAAACTAAGAGAGCGCTTAACCCGTTAAGGACAGGCTGATTTTGCTACAACACTTATTTCCCATAGACCCCTGCCTGAGTATACTCGGTACTCATCCTCAACAGGTTAATAATCTTTAACTCTTCATGTGCCACGTTCGCACGTCCGACTCAGTCGACGGCGTGCCAACTTTGCATATTCTGCTCAACAAACAAAGCCGCCAAAACCGATCGATAAATCGCTAATCCCGCGGTACAATCAAAGCGTTTCTCGCGCTTTTGTTCCTCTCACATACGGCTTGCATTCTATGTGGTGAATGACTATCAAGCGGTGTTCCCAACTAGATTTTGCATGTACACTTTAAGTTTCTGTCACTATTTTACGTGCAAAAGTCATTCCTTTACAGTAATGTAGCAACTGGTAATTCAAAAGAAAAATTGGAAATAGAATTGTTATACATTGTACATGGAAGCAAAGTTTGGCATTCCTCTTTAACTTTGCTCACTATTATGTCCAGCTTAACAGAAATTTGTAGAAGTTATACAGATTGGAAAAACAGAATTCCTTCTCTAAGCATGACTTATCTTCGTGTCTCAGAATAACGTGGCACACAGGGTGTTTCCACCATGGCACATAAAGAGTTAATAGCATATCGGTTATCCCTCATATTGTATATCATAAATGTGGAATGGTATCTTTTTATTGAGCATGTTCTTGGATAACAATAAAAGAAAAGTCTAGTGAGAAAAATCTTTTTTTGGTTCACAATCATCCAGAAAAAATGTAAATGTTGAGGAGATTTCAAAATCACACTGTTGATAAGCTGTGTTTCTTGCTGGTTGTTTTCCACTTCACGCTCTGAGTTTTGAGGTGTCTGCTATCTGTAACTCTACCCAGCATTCTCCACTCACCTAGCCAATAATTATTATATCGTTTGTGATGTCATAATTGATCTCTGACCATTACAAGAGCAATTTATGACTGCAGCAAACAAATCTATCTATGTGAAGTTTGTGCTTGTCCTCAAGAAAAGATTTTATTGCATGTCTCTGGTATAACAAAACTAGATTGAGTTATCATAGGATACAAAGCTGACCTTTGACCTGTGACTAACCACAATTCATCTACAAAAAAAAAAAATTGAATCCAATCTTTTTGTAATTGTTAATGCTTGGATTCATTTTGATTGAATGCTGTGATATATTTCTTGTGGTATCATAAAAATTTAAACTTGTGTGAATATTTACCAAGTCCATTTTACTTTGTCTATTATTCTTTTATTTCTTGTGAAATATTGTGATTTAACATTTCTTGAGCTATTACATATACTGGAATTTTGATTTACCTGTGCCAGATCCATTAAAAAAAAAATCATCTGATCATTTCTCCTGCTTTGTAACTAATTTCAAATTCATGTGTTTATATTTCATCATATATATATTATGCTTTATAAGTTACAGTAAAAAAAAAAAGAAAGAAAGAGAGATATAGACGTTAACTTTTCCTGTGACTGGTGACCTTTGACATCATGAACCACTAACCAAGCAGTTACTGTTAACAATTGTGTCATCACACACACACACACACACACACACACACACACACACACACACACACACACACACACACACACACACACAAAATACTAATCACGATCTGTCACTCAAGTAATCACAATGTGCTTGCAGTCACACACACACACACACACACAAAATCACACACAGACAAACATATACACAAACATCTGGAAACAAACCATAGTTTGGCCTCACTAAACTACCAGATTTTGTTGTGAAGACCCAAATGAATCTAAGGATACATTTCCCTATGTTGAATAACGCAAATTACACCATTACTTTTTCATTGCACATTTATCATCTGTATAATTATTATTATTTACATCTCAGTTAATCTACAAACTGCTGCACAACATCACATAAAAATTAATCTTCTCAGAGAGGTCAAGAATACTCACAAACAATAAAACAGGATGCGCAAGTTATTGACAACTGGATTGCAATATGCGCAGTCACAACCACTGCTCTCAGACATTTACTTTAAATTTACCCAATAATACAAACACCAAACACAAAGAATGCATACTGTTTACAAATGTTGCACATCAACTAAGCACAAGTGGATAGCTACTGACAGATGGAGTGTTCAGAGAATGTGGTTGAAGCATCCCAGATTTCTAGTCGATGCTGATATCTTTGGTGAGGCTTTACCTGCCTCTGCCTCTGACATCTGTATATTCCTATAATGATATTAAAAGGATCATATAGCTTTGGTTGAGACCTAACTTCAGGTTTCTAACATTTTTTGGGTGAGATAATGAGAAACCTCTCATGAAATATGAAAGAATATGTAATTCCAAGAGGAAACCAATGTTTATTTGATGAAAATTGGCTTTGAAATGGCTGAGATACCCAAATCAGAGCAATCCTAATAAAAGGTGGGACCCACCTTTTATTACGACCACTTTGTTTTACTTTGTTTTTGGATATCTCAGCCATTCCAAAATCAATTTTCATCAAATAAACTTTGAATTCCTCTTAGAATGGTATGCTCTCTATGATTTCACAAGTGTTTTCTTGATATCTCACAATAAGTTAAAAGCCCAATCCTCATCTCTACCTATACTATACCATCCCTTTAACTTTCATTTTCTGCGAATCAAGAAATGATTGACAGCCTCGATCCTACCTACTGAAAAGTCTCATTGCCTCATTGCACATATTGGTCAAGCTTTCATGCTGTGTCCTGCTGACAATTAGCGTACATCGCCTCAAATTTTGACTGGGGGGGGGGGGGGGATTCTACCAGTGGAAGCTCTCCTTGGCATACTTCCAAAGTAATATGCCACTCTAAGCTCACATTGACAAAGAATGAAAATTAAGAAGGTTGTAGAACATTGTAGAGTGTCATACATTTCCACAAAATAGTGATATAGGTCTCAGCCACATTTACATACTTAATTAGATGAAGCAGTTATGTCATTACATCAAAGTTATTGGTCTGTTCCCCCCCACCCCCCCCAAAAAAAAAAAAAATACCCAAACAAGTATTGTACAAACCATTTCTAGTCACTAATGTAGCAATTCCACAGCCCCTTCTTCCTTAAAAGTCATCACATTTTGCTACATTTCAATGCATATAATATCCTGCTTTTTCTCGATTTGTTGCTTATTTAATAGTTTTTTTTTTTCCATATATGAGGAAATTTTCTAGAGATTTGAATGCATGTCAATGGATACTTGTGAGGTACTGTAAATGTCAATATTTTTGCATGATTAATATTTTGCGCTTGGCAGCTCAAAAACATATTCGGGGGTTATTGAATTCGTGCTGTGCAATTGTCAACCCATTCAAAATGTACAGATAAAACTGTGAAGATATTTTTGCTGGTCTTAGAACTTATGCTAGCCAGAAGTAGTGTGGAATATGTGAAAATTAATATACCAAAATTAATATACCACGAAAACTTAGTTTACAGTAGTGACCATCACTTCATCAAAGTTAACTGTGATTATGGCTGACATCGGGGTTGCAGCAAGATGCCAAAATAAAAAATAAAAATAAAATACAGAGAAAATACATAACTCTTTCACTTTGTGTCTAATTTTCATAAAAATTTTGTTTGTTCTGGTTGTCTGAATTCACTAATTTGAATGTGAAGTAACACTTCCATAATAAAACAAAGCATTGCATGGCAGTTCATAGTGATGGCACGTTTTATATGAACACCAATTTGAATGATGTCTTTTCTGGCATTTGCATGCTTTCATAAAACATTTAATCTGATATTAACTGGAAGTCCTGCTGAAGCAAAAACAAAAAACAAAAAAAAAAAGAAGAAGAAGGAAATAATAAGAATGAATATTGGTAATTAAATTTCTGACACCTATTTGAGCAATTTGTGATGTACACTCTACCATACAAGTTATGGCTAAATGTCAGTGAAAAGTGGTAAACTGTGCATACACTGTACAAGCATTGTGGACAACTGAATATTGTCATATGTGTCCAGTCATAAATGTCTATGTGAGTCCATCAATCA
This sequence comes from Diadema setosum, assembly GCA_033980235.1. Classification (NCBI taxonomy): domain Eukaryota; kingdom Metazoa; phylum Echinodermata; class Echinoidea; order Diadematoida; family Diadematidae; genus Diadema; species Diadema setosum. Next base: position 35,339,317 of record CM067066.1, on the reverse strand, counting down.
TACATGCCAACATATGATATTGTATGGGATGATCCCTTCTTTGTTATGAAAACAATTCATTCTCGATTTTGGTACAAGAACTAGACAATATCAAACTGGAATGAAATACTCCAAAATGTGAAAGTTTTTGTCTACTCTCTTGCAGCAATAAATGACACTGACTCATAATACGTATTCTTGTGTTTCACACAATCCAGAACACGTACAAGATAACACAAACATTAGATATTGAAGTGCAGTATCAAACTTGCATTAAATCTTTCTCTTGAAATATTGTCCAAGGGAATGGAACCCACAAATGGAAAGTGTTGGCACTGTCATCATATGAACACAAGAGGGCGGTGTTTACATCAGAAGTTGTCACTAATGACAGACACGTTGGTTGGATTCTTCATATCACTTGAAACCACCTAAGGATAGTCAGGACTACATACTTTTCATTCCAAAGCTTATGTTTATGACAGAAAAAATAATAATAATTTTGATTACATGACAATTTTACAAATTTCTATGTCAATGAGGTAAAACTGTGAGAAGGTGTGCCATGGCATTATTTCCTTTTTTCCATTTTTTTTTTTAAATCCAGAAAATTGTTGCTCAAAATAGTAGTCATAATGAACCCATGATGAGGGCAAGATCTGCACCCACGAAGGGTTAATATAGTACAATATCTCACACATGCATTACAATGTACGGAAATTAGCCGTAAAATATTGAATGCTTTTTGCGACAATGAGGAAACTTGTGACTGCCAACACGGCTTGACAAGAGCATTAGACAATCAAAACCAAAATAAAGAAAGCAAACAGGATAAATAAAAGGCAATACTGCTCCTGCTTAATGTATACGTAATAAGCTACCTTCTGATTGACATTTATAACAATAATTTTCTGACTTTGTACTCCATTGACATGGGATATATACGAGTTCTAAAACTGGGAATCAAAGGAATCAAAGCAACAGATTTATGTGACACTGTTATGACCTTACCAGGGACAAAGTTCGGTGTGTATACATTTCATTTCAAATGTGATTTCCTGGCTGAAAATCTTTACAGCTGGTAAAGAATGTTGTACAAAACAATTTTCAATATAGTGTATCATACTACTGTATTCACCTTTCAAAGGGGTGATACAATCATTAAAACATTTTGTAAATCTATCTATAGAGATTGTAAACCAAACTACATCTTAAGATGTATAAAAAAAAAAAATCTTGAGAATTATTCTCTTACTCTAAATAGCACAAAGGTCATGCATCTATGAATTGAACAATTAATGCCACAACACATGCATTAACCCTAACTAGGCCGGGCTATTTAGGTAGATCATAGAGCCGGGGGGGGGCCTCCCAGGCCCCCCCTCCAGATCTCGGCCGTCGACCGCGCGATCGCGACAAAAATTGGCACACACATTGCCTATGATGTAATCTAAAGTATCACAATGTTAAATTTAAAAAAATTATCATTTATGCTAAATTATGCTAATTAATGCGTAATGATGCATGAAATCAGACAATTTGGTATAAATCACTAAATAGAGCTCAAAATGGGCACATTTTTTGTGTAAATGTTCTTTTTAGTGTCCTGAGCAAATATGAGAAAAAAAATTGTGCCATCAGAAAAAAATTCTTAAGTATTTTATTATTTTTTAAATTTCTTATGTATTTCTTTGTTTTTTTGACTTTATGTTTTTCATTGTTTTTTCGATGAAACTTGTCCGCGACATTGTTCCGATCAAGAAAATATGTTATTATTTGATTTAAATCAATAAAACCCCAAAATAATCATACTTTTATGAAATTTGCCTGTAAGCACAGTTTGCATTGAAATTGTACACGAATTCACGTTTTTGAGCACTTTCTCGTCTGACATGCACATATATATTTATGCGCAACTTCGGAACCGCGCGCCCGGGCATCACAAATTTGATGTCAAAAGATGCGGGAGACTCAAAAGAAAAAAGTCAAGAAACGTCGCGGTGATAGCTTTTCGCGTTAGCGATACATCTCGCGGAACGTCGAAGGGGGGGCCTCGGAGGCCCCCCCCCCCGGCCTAGTTAGGGTTAAAACACAATGCAAACAAGGTGTACTTTATGTAATCGATTTACTGCATGACAAGGCTAGTTATTTGCCACAATACTGACAAACAAATGACTGAAAACGCTCCATGAATTTCCCTGTACATTGCAAGTTTCAGAATGCAATTTATACAAAATGCAAGGCAGTCAGGACAAAGAGTAGCAGGCTCCAATTAATTGCACCTTGCTTGAAAGATGAGGTATCCCTTCATACACGTGGCTGCACGACTAGTTTGAAGGATATCTTGGGGCCTCAAGAGCACCTCATCTAGAGCACTTTACGAACAAATTATGTAAAAAGTGTTGTTGTTTTTTTTTCAATTTCCATACTAAGTTAGTATCATTTGTGGAACAACTAAACTCTACTAAAGAACAGTAATGCGACAAGAACAGGACATGCAGAGAGATACCTCTATTTTAACCCGTTGAGGGCGGACTAATTTTACTACAACACACATTTCCTATAGACACCTGCCAGAGTATTATACTTGGGACTCATCCTCAACGGGTTAACATCAGCTTCATGTAAGAAAGTACAATGTTTTGTCATGAAATAAAACACTTGATTTCATTTATGAGATACACACATAAAGGTATGGTTGCTCTGCCCATTCATTGCCGAACACTGCTGATTTGGAGATGACACCCACTCCAAGAGGAAAGCCTTTTCCTGTGCCAGGAACTCTGCATAACTTACCAAGCTTTTCATCAGCATTCGGTGATCCATCCAAACTTGACCTAGTTGTAGATGAGCAAACACACTCAGGCATAGCAACATGGCTCCTAAGTCCAACAGGAAGGCCATGGTGACACAATAAGGATTAGGGGGGATTAAGTAATCTCTATTCCATGACAATTACTTGTCAGACATCCGCGCCGATTTACCAAGAAAGCACAGGAAGGGTTTATGGGGAAAGAACTCAGCCAAGTGTTTGAGCAAAATTAATGCTGGTGAAAGAAAGTAGTTTCCAACCCAGAAAGATTGAGGCTTAACATGTGACAGGAACCATCATGTCATGTGCCAAACTTGACACACACTAAATCAAATGAGATAACCTCCCATAAGTAAACTATGATTATAACCATTATTCTTTAAGGCAACATATCTGAAGTCAGAGTTTTGTATTTAATTTTAGTTTCTGAATATATGTATACCTCAGACAGGAGACAACATGCAAATACTGTAGTCCAGCATACAATTGTAAATGTATGCATTTTATGACATTGTTCAATTTGCATATTACACATACATGCAAATCACAAGGATGACACACTACAGTATATTTCTCATATGATACCATAAAACACAGCATATATGCATCATGAAAATTTTGCAAATTGGAACCAACAGTCTTTCTTGTGGCATGGAATTTTCACTAATTGCCACTAGCACTCATTGCATATAGTGTAGGCAAGAACTTTCATGTACATTTTAATTTCGCGAATGTTGGCCTTCGCGAAATTCGCGAAATTAAATTGCATGTAAACATTCCTCGTTTTTAAAGTATACAAATGACTGAATACTACCCATCTCACTTACTGTTGTGATGAATAAAAATTATTTAGCTTTGAAGGTGATCTTACATATCAGGTTGCTTTTATAACATATGCCACTATGGAATGTTGAGTACAAAAAGCTACATGTAAGTACAAATATCAACTTTTTAGTTTTAAATATCTGCATTTTGGCTCATTTTCATTCATTTCATTTCATTTCATCACTCTCTCTTTGCCTTGTTCCTCATCAAGTACAATTCTATCTGATGTATGAAGTTACTGTAATAGTGGATTCAAGCATTTTACGCACTAGTGAAACACAAAAGCAGGTGATTTTTTGCTTGCTATATTGCAAATACTTTTTTAATATCTTGATTTTGCAGAATTAAAAACACACAAAAATAATCTTACCAAGCCAAGCAAAAATTACTCGCTTAAAAATGTCCACTCTCAGTTTCAATAGTGTAGATGTACTCCTTTCAAAAACAGATCTGGGGGACATTTCATGAAGGAACTTGTCGGATAAAATGTCCGACAAGTCAATTATATCCGACAAGTTCAGAGAAATCAGCCAATCAGACTAAAGAATTTCTCAAAACTTGTCGGATATAATTGACTTGTCAGATATTTTATCCGACAAGTTCCTTCATGAAATGCCCCCCAGGGCACCTGAAAGTTGTCAGTCTCTGACAATTACCACAGTAACAGTCACTGACCGGAGCTTCTCAGCCAAACAAAATCAAGGAGTTTACTGAAAATTGTCAGAGACTGACAACTTTCAGGAAACAGTGTCCAGGGCCCCATGTCATAAAACTTGTTATCAGTGACAATTTGTCATAGTTGTTACAAGATACTGAAATCCTCACATCCGATTGGCTGAGAGCAAATTGGTCATAGAAACGTGGCAGTTGTCACTGATAACGAGTTTTATGAAACGTGGCCCAATTACCGAAATGGTAGAAATTTATTCAAATTAATGTGGCCCAATTACCGAAATGGTAGAAATTTCTTCAAATTAACGTTTCTAAATTTTGTGTTATGTTTTTTCATCACTATACTTCAAATATTTTTCTCTACTCTGACTCCTTGCTTACAGACTGACACCTTCCAGTACTGTAAATTCTTGAAATTCCAATATACAAATATAAAAGTTGCATATTCCTCAAAGTAGTGTTGTCATTGTTTTGTTTTGTTTTTCATCCTGGCCATTGTGGGTTTTTTTTTTCTTTTCTTTTTGAAGTCTGAAATCACACAGTCGGTTTTGTGATATCAACAATCAAGGAAATTAAAAGGAAACATTTAAGGGCCATACTAAAAGCTATAACAAGGTGAAAAAAAAAAACTGTCATGAAGATTACCATAACTCTAAGATTTAAGATTGAAGATTTAGAAATGGTATTTGGCATCAGAATAGTACTTTTAAAAACTCAGATAAGGTGGTTCTATGACTCAAGTGAGACACCTACATTCAGAGTCTTACTTCATCTCATTTTTTTTTTTTTAATGAAATGTAAAAACTCTCAAACATATGATTAGGTGAATGCAACAGACTATAGTGGTTGGTGACTTAAATGACTTTAAGAAGATGGAATCCAAAAGGGAAAAAAACAATTTGCAATGAGAGTAAATGATGGTTACTATGTCGTCATTTTTTTTTCTTTTTTTGTTAAGGCCATGTTATTCTCAACATGGACAGGTATAGATGTAAGGAAATGTCTGTAATAGTGAATCTTTGGAGGGCATCACAACAGTGTGAAAACATCAAACATTGCACACCTTTTCTACAACTAGTAGTTCTTGATGAATTTACATTTCAGAGCAAGAGTCACTGAACCTATTAAATGTGGTGGCCATCCCTCACTAATCTTTAGTTTCTACGAGCTCTCTTTATGGATGTCTTACTGTATACGCTATATATTCGCGTGGGTTTTATTTTCGCGAATTTCGCAAGTCGGGAGCTATTCGCGAAATTAACAACACGCGAAAATATTACCTTCCAAAATGAATCCCTTGCCTTGATGACACAAACATTTCAGTACTAGTAGTGTCTATACCATGTCACGGCTTACCGAACAGACCATACTGGCTAAGCTTGTTTACGTACATATAGCACGTCCACGTCTGACTACTAACTAGTATACACAGCCCAGTCGCTGTAAGCAGCATTTGCACAGCACAGCGTATTAACAGCGTTTGGGGTGGTCGGGCTAGTCCACATCAATCCAGAGCCAATCCATTATCGCAACCCCTCATACCACTCATCAGAAATCTAGCGCGATGGACTTAACCACTTCAAAAATGTTGAATTCTAACTTACTAGTTCGCAGAGTTTGGCAAGTTTTTTTTCATGCAGTGTATAACTAGTATCATTCTTATTTGCTAGTAAGTTGAAAATTCACACTTTCTTTGCCACTTCATATTTTCTCTGGTCCCCCAATCGCGAATTTAACCACTCGCAAAAATGTGTGACAGCGGCAATTCGCGAAAATTTATGTACGCGAAAATTATAGCGTATACAGTAATTGCCGTGCATCTTTTCTTTTGTGAGCATAGATAAAGCTAAAGTTCACTAAATGAGGAAAAATACAAAAGAAACTAAACCAGTGTATATCTACTTCATCTCATGGATATCTACGGCTATAAAACACTATATTTCATACTAGTGGGCCACCACTATCATTGGTCATCCTGTAAGGCATATGCCAGGAGATGAGTCTCACATCCTTTGCCGAGTCAAACGTGCTGGAATATTGAATACATCCTCCCAACATCGGAAGGGGAGTAGATCATCACAAGAGATTTTGCCAATCTTCACTGACCTCTGTCAAAATGAAAACAAAACACTTTCAAAGTACAGTCAAACCTGCCTATAGCGGCCACCCAAGGGAAACAACAAAAGTGGCCACTATAGACAGGTCGGTGGCCATTTTCAATTTCAACACTTGCATTATGTAATAACATAAAATACCACATGTTATTCATAAAAAACAGCAAATAAGTTTGCATGAGCAACTTTAATATGGGGATTTTTTTTTTTTTTTTTTTTACAATTAACTTCATTTTGAATTTTCTTTTAGCCTACTTCTGTTCTTTTAATAAGACTTGGTAGAATTTACACAATGAATGTAAAAGCAAACGTATTCATGATTGATTAAATGGTTCAGCTATACGCAGTTAGATATTCACCACAGGATACAAAATGAGTGTCCGCTGGCCGCATTAGACAGGTGACCGCTATATAAAGGTTCTATAAGATAGCAATTACGTGCGGGGGATTTTTCAGTGGCCGCTATAAGCAGGTGGCTGCTAAGACAGGTTTGACTGTATACATGTGTCCAGACAAGAGAACTGCTTCACATACCAAGATCTGACCATTCAAGAGCCTGGTGGATTACTCTTTCTTAGACGAAATGTAACCCTGATGATCCAATGTGCCCATATACATATTTGGTCCTTTCTAGCATAGATACAAGTCGTCCAACTCCACTTCGTTTTTATTTGGAGCAAACTTTAATCAGCTTTTCTCACGTATACCTTTCATCATGACAGGTAAACTGTGAGGGAGGCAATTTCTTTTTTAGGCAGTACATGTACTTTTAGTAATGCTTTGAAGATACCAAATTGTAGCTATATTATTCTGTCTTCCTGTACAGGTCAACTCTATGCCACTACCTATGTAAATACCACAAGTGCACAAATCGGACGTAAAGACAAGATAATCATCACCAAAACATTGCATGTTGTGATTGGCAGTGTTTGTGCATTCTGACAGAGATTCATTGAGAGTATACAGCGCCTGCAAGTACTGGACCTGGGTTAACCTTGCCCTTCTGGATTTATGGCACATTGTTACTCAATGATTGGCACCTGCCCACTCAGACCCAGTACTCCATTGCACTGTTGAGAACAACCAGAGCAGCTGCCCCGATGCCCGCTGACAGGGCCCAAACGGCCATCTTGACCACCTTGTTGCCCTGCCTGGCCCCAGCGGGCCCTGGTTGGTTGTCCGGCCTGCCCAGCTGCTCTCGTAGTCTTCTCAGGACAGCATCCGGTCTCTGGCCCAGGGTCCTCACTTCCAGCTCTCTGTGTTTGTTGATGCTGGTGCTGAATAAACACACACAAGAACATACACATAATTTTTACATTACAGTGCACTCTTGTTAAAACGAGCACGGTTATAATGAAATTCCGTTTACAACAAATCAAGCATTCAACCTTCAACATCATCCATTTTTTGTTTTATATTGCTTATTTGTTCGGCTATAATGAAATTTCAATATAACAAAAGAAAACTGCCAGTCCCAAGGACTTAAATAACAGGAGTCCACTGCATTTATCTATTCAATTACCTGTTACATTCATCAATCTGTATGACACAGTGCATGAGACCATTTTCTGAATACTACTAGTCAATCGGGACAAACTGCAAGGGATGGCATAATTCACATGTTACGGTATGTGTGCGAAGCAGATAACTTCACAAGGCTTGCATCCTACTTTTCGCATGTACAGAAATGAAGTTGGATCGTTTCTGTGTATTTGTTGTGGCTCTAGCACATTTAATACACAAATTGCAAATAACTAACATTTCATATTCAAAATCAAAAGGGCCAGTAGTATTACATGCAATTACATTACGACAGAATCATGGCTGTTCTGTTCCCAGGGACAAACCTATTTAAAGATTTTATATAATAATTATTATCAGTATTTCTTGGATGGTTGTTTTTTATCTACCAATCTTATAATGTTCCCAGATACTGAACAAGCAAACAAACAAATAAACAAACAATTAAATTATTACATGGGTCTTGTTCCTAAACATTCTAAATCAAAAGCACATAAATATATCAACTCTCATCCCGGCATGAATGCAATGTGGACACATGCATTCTCTCTGTTCATTACTGTACTACATAATCACGAATTCAACCACTCGCGAAATTGTTGTGAACTCCTGATTCGCGAAAAATTAGACTCGCTCCATGTATGGCGTATACAGTAGTAAAACATCGCTGCCACACCCACCTCTGTTTATACTGGAGCTGTGCCTCCTTGGCCATCTCCTGAGGGGGGTATTGCACAAAGAGGTCCCCTGCCTTGATGACCAACTCCTCCATCGGTAGGTTGTCCGGGATGCGGGACAGGAGACTGTGCACAAAGGGCATGTCACACTCCACCTCCAGCACATCGCTCTCACGCTCCAAGACAATCTGGAATATCAAAGGTGCACATTCAAAGGTAATGTTGCCTTCTTTGTACATACAACCAGGATGCTTATAAAGGCATGGAAGAAATTATGAAAACTGAATGAGTACTTACAAAGTATGTATTTCTAATATATTACTCATTCTTCTCATTCTCATTTTAACCATCATTGTCACCATTATCATCATTCACATCATCAATATCACCATCTCCAACAACATCACTACAATTATCATCACCATCATCATCGTCACTATCACCATCACCATCACCGTCACCATCACCATTATCATCGTCATCACTATTACCACCACCATCATCATCATCATCATCATCATTTTCATCATACCAAACATGATTACTGTATGCATTGTGCATTCCTCACAGCTGAGTTAGTAATACAGCCATGCCATTTCGTCGCCGGTCACACGAACCGACGAATCCCTCAGGTTTGCGTAAGAATGACAATTCGAGAAAATCGCGTTTGAAGTTAACCCATTTTTGACTTATGGTTGCTACACTTTCATGTCTATAATTTCCAATTATTTTTGTAGTACATCAGACTTCAATTCTTGCTCTAACTTGTGAAGTTTTTATCGAATTGTATTGATAACAAATAAGCGGGAAATCGTCAAAGAGCTGCATGCATGTATTTTCGGTCTGCAAAGAACGTTGTCATTTTCCATGTGTGTCCATATGTACATGTACATTGAGCGTTGTTATTGTCAACGCATGTATTACATAGTACGCGCACTGTGCGCGCGGTCAATGAACTGTTGAATCTCAAAAACTACACGCAAGTCAATGCGCACTGATTCGTCGGTTCGGTGACCGCGCGTACTAGTTTTCTAGTACGCGCGGTCACCGAACCGTCGAATCGCCTGATTGTTTAACACACGCGTCTATGGGGAAAACAAATAATTTTCACAAATGGAATTACATGCTTCTACAAAAGTGATAACTACGTAAAAATTACACCGAATTACACACTGAGAATTTCAGAATATGTAGTATGGAATGTCTACTATCGAAATGATTGAAAATCTCAAAATCGAAAATTTGACCCAAAATCGAGAGATTCGTCGGTCATGTGACCGGCGACGATTTTTTCAAGTATTTATATCCATCCAACTATCCATCCATCCAATTATCCATTCATCCATCCTTCCATCCAACTATCCATCCATCCAATTATCCATTCATCCATCCTTCCATCCAACTATCCATCCATCCAATTATCCATTCATCCATCCTTCCATCCAACTATCCATCCATCCAATTATCCATTCATCCATCCTTCCATCCAACTATCCATCCATCCAATTATCCATTCATCCATCCTTCCATCCAGCAGTCACTCCATCAATCAAGCCATCCATCCACAAATACTTACAGCCGCAGCGAGGTAAACCGGCATGAGAGGATGGCACGCCAGGAAGAAGTCGTACAGCCTGACCACGCTGCGAAAGTCATTCAGGACGTGACCGTACCATGTGATCAGCCAGGCAAGGGCAAACACTGTACCGACTTGAGATCTGTAGGTGCATAAGACAAAAAAAGAGGGAACTTAACAAAATTACGAACCTTTTCAGCCACATTAGACAAGAACTACCATTCTGGGAAGTCTGTAAGGCTTGATATGATGGAAAACATTTAGATGCTCCACAACTCATTTTCAGTTTTTAAAGCAGGGCCATGGTTTATCATCAAGGAATACATATATCTGGGTAAGCTCCCATTTTTCTCCACTTTCACCTCACACACAACATGTGGAAAACTTGAGGGACAATTCACTTATGGATTTACTGCTTTTCAATCAAACTATCGTTAACCTACACAAAATGACAAATTTTAAATGCAAAAAGAAATACATGTGTCTGTATGCATATGAATGTGCATGCATGTTTCTATACATGAAGAGAACAAAATGGATTAAGTGTCATTTTCAAACATTAAAGCAAGTCCACCATCAGATAAAGTAGAATAAAGCCTTTCCACTGATACTTCATTTGTTGCGTAAACAAAAATATTTTTAAAGATATGACAAAAAAAAAATGCACATTTTCTTATTATTTTCTTTGTTTGTTCACAGGTTTAATCGTAAATATCTCAAGTTGACAAGAATGGAGTTAACTCATTTTGCGATCAAACTTGTCGTATGTACTCACACGTACATACATATGTGTGTATGTATGTATAGGGTATACGTCTGTACATACACATGTTTGTGTAGTGTATGTGTGTATGCATTCATTATGTACTTACATATGTGTATATATGTGTATGTACATCTGTATGTGTACATGTCTGTACATATGTGTTTGTGTGTTTCATCATATAAATACAAGAAAGCATACACATGTACACATATTTACAGAGATACAAATAGACAGACAGACAAATAGAGAGAGAGAGAGAGAGAGAGAGATGGAAAAGGATGAAATTATATAAGTTTTGTGATGTGATGGCATTACCTATCAAGGAACTCGTGTAAGGTTGGATTGGCTTTCCGGATGATTGGCAAGAGGTAGTTTAGCATATGTTTGGTTCTGTCCATGGTGGAATCCATGAAGTCACTGTGCCCAAAACAAAGAATAACAATCAGTTATCATCATAAATGCGTATCATTCATTTACTATAGGGACTGGAGAACCCCGCAAACACTTGGAATACTAACCAGCCGGTTTAGTGCCCTGTAGGATAATGGTTGTGGCTGATTTCTACAGTGATACAGATTTCACTTTGGCTTCCAGTCTTCAATAGTTGTGTAGTATTCAATACACCACTCTTGTTTAACCCGTTGAGGACGAGTCCAGAGTATGCTCGGGCAGGGGTCTATGGGAAATGGGTGTTGTAGCCAAATCAGTCTGTCCTCAACAAGTTCATTCGGCAATCCTCAAGGGGATTCTCTCATATATTTGAATCACCATTACCAATTCAGCAGGGAACACTTCATTGTGACAACTATGCCAATATTTACTGAACCACGCTGCAAATCTCACGGAGAAATACATTTATATGGTGTATATGTAAGCAAACACTTGAATCAACAAAATGTCTTTATTTCAACACAAAACACCTTCTGACTGTACTATGTATATCAAATGCCATAGTTGCAACTCACCGTAAATGATGTGTAGATAATTTATCGACCAGGGAAAATGACATATCCTTGCCGACAACCAGAAGAAATGTCACCACAATGTCATGGTAGCCCTGGGAAAGGACATACAAAAAAAAGGAAAGAAATATGTTTGTTTATATCACTTATTCATTTGCCAAAGAATGAGAAAACATTTGTCACAATTGTGTTAAAAGTTTTACTTTGATCTTTTCTTAAATTCTGTGTTTCACAGCCAGTGCACGTGGGCTATTTTTCGAGAAAGCAATTTATGAGTACTAGCTGATCCACAACTAAATCAACTTATGTTGCTCTCATTCCACCGGGAAGACATTTTGGATCAAACCATTCAAATACAGTTGAAACTTGCAAACTATAACTCTGAAAAGAAAGAGAGAAAAAAAACCCTCAAAGTTTTGAGCAGAGTCAATGATTGGATGAAGCCATAACATTGTTCAGTCCTCAAAGGCAAAGACAGCATTTTGTAGGCATGGTTCAGCAACCTGCCTTGGGAATCACAGGGGGGACTGCGAAGATTGAAATCCTACTTAATTGTAGAGAAGCAGTGATGTCTGACCTGATAGTAGTGCAGTTGATCATTGTTGATGAGCACTCGGACGATGACATCGACAAGCTGATCCTGTAGTACCTCACGCTGCTCATCCCGCATTCCTGAAGGAATATGGTGGAGGAAAACAACAACAACAACAGTTCTTATATCATTGAATGACAGGGCCACAGTAGCAGAAACTTATAAAAAGAATAGAATCAAGAAAGATATTGACACAGTACCGTACTCGTGGGTATTCAAGCGCAACATAGGAAAAATAGCAATGCATTTGACTGACATTTTGTTTTCATATGCGGTCACAGATTATTTAACAGCACTTGATGTAAAATGTCATGTGCTACTCTCATAGTTGGTACCACACTGAATGATTCTATTTTGTTTTAATTTTTTTCTAAAGCATACCATCCTTCAATGTCATTGTATATTTTTCCTGTCAGTTATATTACACTGAAGGAAAATCTACTGCCCCCCCCCCCAAAAAAAAAAAAAAAAATTGAAAAGAATTGGTGAAATCAATGCAGCGGATTAACAAACGTAAGGGCAAGACTAGGAAAGTACCGCGAAGTAAATGATAAGTTGAATGACATCATCTGGGTATCTCCGATAAATTCACTGCAGTTTCACCATCTTCATGAGATAAATAAATATAGATGATGTTGTCCTTTAAAGGCATTATTTACCATTTGCAGATGAAACAAAACCCCAGCTTTAGTGCTTCAAAATAGTTCTTAAATGTGAGTTAGGAATAGAAACAGTTAGTGTAGAAAAGTTAATCAATATAATCAATGTTAAGTATTGTTAGATATACAAAATGTGAACAATATTTATACTAAAATTGTCTCTAGACTAAACTGTCCTTAGTTATGGTTTAGTGAGAAAAATAGTGATGTCTCCTTATATTTTAGGCTTCATTGCAACATTTTTATATGGTAGGATGTTTTGTGATACAACCGATCTACACATATGCATCAAATGTGATAACTCGGACATTTTTTAAATCACTGCTCCCAATGGTAAACAGGACTTTAAGATCCATCAGTCAACAGTATAAGGAAGCCATGAGAGAGGCTGGCTTACCTGGTGGAAACCGCTTGAGAGAACGGTTGACATCTAGTACTACCTGATTGTAATCTCTGTGTTCCTCCAGGGGCATTTCTACCAAGGCAGGAGAGAAAACCTCAGAATGATAAATGTCAAGATACAGACCAAACGCATTCACACATAAACTGAGCATTCATATCAAATTCCTATCAACTGTCTGGTCTGCATACATAGATTCTAATAATTTCAATGCATTCTGGCAAGCCTAAGAGATGCTCATATTGTTTTGCAGAATGACTTAAACATGGAATATTGTAAATGTGGAAATTTTAGCGGTGTGGAAATTTTCTTGCATTTCGTTTGACCGGAAGCTAGCGCAAAAAAAAAACGACATGTGAGTATTTTGCTTCTTATTCGTACCACTATATAATGTCTTGATTCTGCGCAGTGAAAAAAATGAGAAATTCATCATACTCGACAGAGCATGAAAAATTACCATGCAAAAATATCCTCTTTTACAGTATTTGTGGACATTGTAACAAACTTTGCACTCTGGTATTAAAAGTAGCCAAACTAAGATCATGAATATATTTATTGAGATACTGAAATACATGATGCATTCAGGCTTTCATCCACAAAATGATACAAGGATAGCTTTGCTGAAATTGACCCTGCCTGAAAATCTCAGTGCTTGAAAGATTCCACGTTTCCAGTTGTCAACAAAGCACTAGAGAGGGGCAATTCTTTTAGTTGTAACAAGTTTAAAACAATAACCAGCAAAATAAACACAGGTATATCTGATACTGTCTGGTAGTTTTTGTGTCATTATAACCAGTGGGAAAAAAATGCCTACTAAATTCAGGTTATGAACATGTGCTCATATTTGTTTTGAGACAAGTGGATTTGAAAATACAATATGCAAACTTTTGTCAAAGAATATATGTGACCGTGCACCTCAAAACGAACATAAAGTCGCACACACTGATTTTGCGTGAGGACTGAAAATAGGTGAAATGGGTCAACCTAGCCGAACTTGACTTTTTCATATTTCCTGAAAGAGCGGGTCTTCTTTTACATTATGCTAAAATTTGGTATCATAAAACGGGCAGGAAAGTGTGTTTTTTAGCAGTTTATCTCGAACATTTTTGGTAGAAGAGTGTGATTAGGTGTGTCTTTGGAATCCCTTTTTCATTTCCTAAAAACCTTGTCCACACTCTTCACTTTTAACTCTAATAACTTTTGAAAGGATAGTGCTACTGCTTTGAAAGTTGGCATTAATTATGGACAGAATGTGTTAATGAGGCATGCTTAATTTCAGTTTAATCTGATAATCCTTTCATTCTTGTTACTCTGGTGGTTTACTTCCTGTTTTTTGCCCCATTCATCGCACAGCCAGCACGGTTTGGTAAAGATTAAGCGCTTGAATAGGCACTGTACTTCAGAGCCTCTTTTCTCACTTCACATTTTTCCTGAGTTTGTGCTTTCTTTCCAATATTTAGATAGGTTAGGAGAATCCATTTGCTTTGAGTTATGCATCATTTTAAAGCTTAAAGTCTGCTCTTTCAGAATATGGTCTTAACTAAAAATTTATGTCTGGCGACGTTTTGTTTGTTTTGAGATGCAGGGTCACATATTAAAAGCATAACTGGATGTACTCATTATCTTGTGTGAACATGTACCTTCTGCATGACTACATGCTCACAGAGTGAAAAATATTACATGCGATGCCTGGCTACTCATCAATTCTCCAGACACTGGCACAGATTGTCTAGTAGTGCATGTAATCTTGACTGGGCATGACATTTTAGGCCAGGAATATGATGTAACTTCATTTCAAGTGACATTATTGCAATTGCGCTCAAACAGTTGGATCATATAGAGCATATTCTTCAGAACTGATTTACACTTTTAATATGAGGAACTGATATCTAGCTGGGAAAAAAATGCATTAAAGATCCTAATTGAGGAACTAATGGATGACAATATATTGCCAAAATCTTGTTAATTAATACAGATTGCAAACCTGTCTGCCTGAAAAAGACAATGCATGCATCAACAAGAGAAGCAATCGTTATGTACATGAGTGTACATGTCCAGTGTAGAACAATGTACAGACTGTAATGATCGAACCACACTCCCAAAGAGGATCAGGGTCCCTGAACTCAATTTGACTCACTGAGTTTGGGGGGTTCGCAGAAGACATTGACATTGAGCAGCTTGGGCCAGGCTTTCCTCCGAATCTCATCCGTAAGCAGGCCACCACGGGCAATGGCCAGCTTGCGGAGCGCCGCCACATCCACGGGATCGGAATTCAGCGCAGTGTGAATTGCAGCAAGTTTGGCTTTGCGGGCCGATTCTGGTCCTGCAGTATAGTAACACAATGTCACACAAAATCAATGGCAAATTATAAAATGAATGTCTCTTTTAGTTTTAAGAGGAGTGTAGATGATCATTATCAGGTTTTGGCGTCTGTGAAAATACATGTATTTCTACATCCTGGGAGCGGGGGGGGGGGGGGGGGGGGGGGGGGCTAGTTAATGGTCCAGGATGAGGCAATAGTCTGTTTACAGAAAATGAGATGATGCGCAGAATGCTTCATAATGTTAACGATTGTGCTGCATAACATGCTGCTAGCTTTCAAGGATGTTGCACAAAAATTTGAGGCATGTTGCGGCGACATGCTCAAACCCCTCATGGACCACCCTGGTAAACATGCACTACCATCTCACACTTGCATCAATCAATCAATAACATTTTACCTGGTTAAAATCAATGAAAATTATTTGTCATTGTCATCAGCATCCTTCTAAAACAGACTGGTATTTTTGTTCAGCACTTCATGCTTCTAGTGAAACATCTGATTTATAGTTTGTATTTCTGCATGACAAGTAATAAAACAGTCTCCCATTATCTTCCTCTCTGCCAGAATTAGCACAATATTTGCTAGGATGTTGGCTGTACTCTCATATGATTGCACACCAAATCCAAACCCATTCCCTCAGCCTACTCAAAGCTATCAAGAACTTCAGATACTGTCATAGTCCTGCAATACAGCCACTGCCACCACTGTTGTCATGGCAACAACGGGCTTCATGCAGGAAACTGACGGCATTCATGAGGTGGGTTGTAATTGGCAAGGCTGTCATGTTGGCGTACTGTAGACACAATTTACAATCATTACATGCCGCGTGCAGCCTGGGATGAATTGAGCACAGAGTCAAAAAGTCTTCATTTGACTTCCATGCACTGCCAACAGAGTTTATCAACTGAACCACTTCCAATGAGCTTACTCTCACACATTTAGTGCAATATCTGACTGACTAACAGGTTGGAATACATGCTGACAACAATGCAAGGTTCTACTAGAGCAATTAAGAGACAAATTGTACACTGAAGCAAGAAGTAGATGTAAACTGTCCTTTTCACCAGACTGTTGCGATACATTCTCTGCCTTTCGTATTTCAACAATAATCAGAAATCACCGATGCTTTTGTGTCAATTCCTGGAATCCAAAGAATGCTTTCTTTGTTTTACAATGAACATTAAAGAAATATATCCAGGTTGCATATCTTGGCTCTCATCCGCAAACAATGACAAGAAACATATTTGTAAAGGACAGAAGAAAAACTGTGGGCAGTTTTCTTGTTCATTTGTTTTTGAATACTCGATGAAAACACAGATTGTATCTCTGACATGGCAGTGTGCATGCAACTCACAAGGTAAGTTAACATATTCACATTAACAATGAATAAAAATATATTCAAATCATAGCCCTGCAATTAAAAACAACAACAACAGAATGGGAGGGCCATGCAAGAATTCCTAACTTGGTTACAGCATGACATCAAGTCACACACACACACACACACAAAAAAAACAACATTGTAATCTTGGATTTTGTCATCTTGGTTTTCATGGCATGTGCATGCATTTTTCCCATGCTTGAAACCATGAGAACCACTTTGCATACTGTGAAACGAGGAATGTTAACATGCATTTTAATTTCGTGAATTTTGCGAGCTCCAACATTCGCAAAATTAAAACGCATGGAAAAGTTCTTGCCTACACAATATGCATTGGACACCTGTGGCAATTCACGAAAATTTCATGCTGCAAGAAGTGTCTTTGGCTCTAATTTGTGAAATTTTCATGCCGCAAATAAATTGTGTTTTACAGTATCTGTTGCTAAACACTTTAATACCACCCAGGTCAGTACCACACACATGTCCATGGACAACATGCCTTTTGTGGCTGTCCAGTTTGCTATCTACAGTAGATATGACCAAGTAAGAAGTTGTATCACAAGTATCCCAAGAATACATTATCACAGATGAACTAAAACTGCAACATGTTATGCCTGAAGTGAGACGTACCTTGGGGTGATTTAGAAGCAATTGGTTTGAAGGTAGCATTGATGTCTGGGCTTCCAGATGTCTTCTTGTTGGGTGGGCGGTGCCGTCGTTTGGTGCTCATACAGACTTCTCCTTGAAATCAGCATCAAAGTAAAATCTCCCCTACAGTTTGGGCCTTGCATGTGACTTGACGGCAAAATGCTGAGAGCAGACCTGGCTAGAGAATGGAAGGATCAAATGCAGTTGTGGGGCCTGACTAAAATCAAATTAACAACAGATCCATACTGTGGACAAAATCGCTAGCAGTACATAAACATGCCACAAGTACAATGTAGAAGTATTTCTGACAGGAACAAATATTCTATTCTCTCCTTTTATTAGGTGACTACAAGAACAAAAGGTGAATCACAGTGTACATCAAAGCATGTGGTACACATTGTCTCAACTATCTGCTACGGAAGCATAGCCCTGATGTAACACATAACTGAACAGGTTTTGAAATGTCTGACTAATTATGCTGCCACAAAAGACATGGCAGTAAAGCTTTTACAAAATATGTCTTTGTTCCAAGAGGCTATTTTAGTTATGATCAACACTGTACTCTCATGAAGATGATGAATATAAATCACAAATTACATTTGTCCAAGGGCAAAGTTTGGTACCATTTACAACATGATTGCTTGCTATGATAATATATATGGAATTTATGTGAGATTGTGTCTGTGTGAAGAATATCAATTCTATAATGATCACCAGGTATTTTTTTTCGTCGGGCCTCAATATACTGCTACCTTCTTCCAATAGCCAGTTATGATTATTCCATTATCAAAATTCATTGTTATTTTTTTTTCATTACCGGTACTAACAAACAAACTAACAAACAAACAAAATTGTACAATAATGGTAAAATTTTGAATGTGTATGATGAAGACAGCATACAATATTTTAAATTTTGACCATTTGGGTCCCAGCCCAAAATTGCTATGTCCCAGTTCATGCCCCAGTTCTAACACTGTCATTTACAACTTGTTTTTCACCTTTGAGAATAACTAATTCAGTATAATTTGGTTGAACTGCTTATGGATATGGAGAAAATGGCTTTGATCTCTGATCCTTTCTAAATTCTGCTCAGAAAATAGATAATGTTGTATGTGCTACGATAGTTCGCAAGTACTGTAGATACACTCAGGTGTTGATTTGTGTCAAAAATTGGTTTTCTGACATAGAATGTCAGGATGCAACCAACACAACTTCACTTGTATTGGGTGTGTCAGCAGACTAGCAAGAAACATTTATAAATAAATGGAATATGCTGCACCGACCACACTGCTATGACATCAAACTAAGCATCATTTAAAGGAAAATCACCATTTACATATTTGTACACAGGTACAGCATTAGAGGGCCACAAGTTGACTGATTTGTGTACTATTTTTTAGTGTTTGATACAGAGTACCCATATACTTGTGTTTCTAACATGTTACGGATTTTTAAGGCATTAATGGCATAATTACAATTTACAGATACACTGTAACCTATTCACAAGAATTTCATTGCCATATCTGACATTTAAACAAGCTTATCCCATGACTCTTGAAAGTTTGCATGCATCTCGTTTATCTCTATGTGATATAGATTCTACAATTGTATCAGCAAACATTTGCCAGAATCTATCTATTCTTAGATAAAATGGTCTGTAGTCACTGCTTACACTGGGCTAGAGTCACTTGTGTACTACAAATAATCCAAAGTCAGTAAAACTGGCAGCTGAATGATTTATATTGCCAGATATACATGTAGAGGCTTGTGTAAATCATGAGGCAGTGTTCTTTCTTAAGCATCTCTCACTACAAAGTGGAAATGGGAATGTACTCCTCTGTGTATAATTTTTGCTGTTCTTTTAGATTTTGTCATACAGCAAGGGCGGTGAGTTGGCTCAGTCGGCAGCACGTCTGCCTCACGATCACGCGGCCCGGGTTTGAACCCGAGTCTGGACTGAGCAATGTTGTGTGTAAGCATACCGTCCCCTCTAGCAAGAGGCAAAGCACTCTGTCCCTCGGATAGGACATAAAATGGAGGTCCCGTGTATGAGAGAGTAACAACTCATGCACGTAAAAGATCCCGCTTCATTCATTCATCGCAAAGAGCAGGGTGTTTAACCCGGTGAAGTGGTCCCCATGGAAGACCAGCTTAACATAGCTGAATATGGGTTATCCAGCCATCTTCTCAGATGGAAAATGAACAAACAAACAAACAAACAATGGCTTACTGGATGCGTAATGGATGATAAATTACTGGATGAGTAATTTCACCACCATTTTAAGAAAGAAAAAGCATAATCGAACCCGAGTCTGGACTGAGCAATGTTGTGTGTAAGCATACCGTCCCCTCTAGCAATAGGCAAAACACTCTGTCCCTCGGATAGGACTTAAAATGGAGTTCCCGTGTATGAGAGAGTAACAACTCATGCACGTAAAAGATCCCGCTTCATTCATTCATCGCAAAGAGCAGGGTATTTAACCCGGTGAAGTGGTCCCCATGGAAGACCAGCTTAACGTAGCTGAATATGGGTTATCCAGTCATCTTCTCAGATGGAAAATGAACAAACAAACAAACAAACCATGGCTTACTGGATGTGTAATTAATGGATGATAAATTACTGGATGAGTAATTTCACCACCATTTTAAGAAAGAAAAAGCATAGTTAAAGATAATAAAAAGTTTTAGTACCTCAAAAGTTTCCCTGAATTTCCTTGTCTTGGTTTGTGTTTCACGTTAAAGTACGTTGTCTGTGAGTATTACTCGCCTCAAAGTGCTCTCATGTCTTAGTAATCATGCAATAATGGTTTCGTACCAGAGCCCGCGTCGTACGGCGTCGATAAATATTGTACGAAACCACTGACTGCGACCAGCAGCGTGCAGCTCATTGTACGCATAGCTAACTGCGACCAGCAGCCCCATACGCATAGCGTAATGGGGCTTCGCATTGTAGCATTCAGGATCATGACAGAATTAGTATCGCGGGTAAATGGCAACCTAAAATCCAAAAATTTCTTCGATTTGAAGACTTACCAATTAAGGTGAAGTATTGAAAACAGGCTTCGAACAACGTTTGGTTCTGCCAATAGTCCCTTTCTGTTCAAATTAATAACTGAATGTGACTCGGTCGAGAGGACCTTGGGAGAGCTGCTACACTGACTACTACGGCCAGCGCATGCGCACACAAACATCTTATCCGTTGATGGATTTGAAATTTGTGCTCATGTGATGTGTTCGCATGCACTGGCTGTAGTATTCAGTGTACTGTATGTAGCTCTCCCAAGGTCCTCTCGACCGTGTCACATTCAGTCATCAATTCGAACAGAAAGGATCTATAGGCAGAATCAAACGTTGCCCGAAGCCTATTTTCAATACTTCACCTTAATTGGTAAGTTTTCAAATTGAAGAATGTTTGGGATTTTAAGTTGACATTTATCCTGCGATACTAAATCTGTCATGATCCTAAATGCTACAATGTGAAGCCCGATTACGCTATGCGTATGGGGCTGCTGGTCGCAGTTAATTGCATGATTACTAAAACATGAGAGCACTTTGGGGCGAGTAAGTCTCACAGTGTTAGTTATATGAAAGGTACTTTAACCTGAGACAAGGAAATTCAAGGAAACTTTTGAGGTACCAAAACTTTTTATTATCTTTAAACCCGAGTCTGGACTAAGCAATGTTGTGTGTAAGCATACCGTCCCCTCTAGCAAGAGGCAAAACACTCTGTCCCTCAGATAGGACATAAAATGGAGGTCCCGTGTATGAGAGAGTAACAACTCATGCACGTAAAAGATCCCGCTTCATTCATTCATCGCAAAGAGCAGGGTGTTTAACCCGGAAAAGTGGTCTCACCGTCCTCACATCCAACTGGACCCCATGGAAGACCAGCTTAACGTAGCTGAATATGGGTTATCCGGCCATCTTCTCAGATGAAAAATGAACAAACAAACAATGGCTTACTGGATGCGTAATTAATGGGATGATAAATTACTGGATGAGTAATTTCACCACCATTTGAAGAAGAAAAAGCATAATCTGTAACTAAGGTCACATGTAAATTAAGGTCTGAGTAATTAAAATACATATCAAATACAAAGTGTATTTACACATTGGTCATTTCTAGCACATGAGACAAAAGAAAGAGTGAAACTGGATATACCTGGCATTTTTGTCTTCATATTTCATGTTTCAATGTTTCATATGCAAATCATATCAAATGTAGCTTGGTATTTGATTCTCACCAATGCAGCGTTTCGGGCGATACTTGCATTTGATCTAAAGTTCCACCGCAAGTCAAGTTTCTATCAATGGGGCAGTGCTGTAATGTGCCAAACCCCACAGTAAGCATTTAAACAGAGGCCAGCATACCCCACAACTGTGTCAATTCATCACACTTGGCATTTGCTGGCTATTTCAACAGAACGTGCACCTCCTCCGCCAGGCATTGGCGTGCATGCATACGATGAGTAGTGAGCGAAGCTATATATGTCATACTGTGGGTTTTTTTTTTATTTGTTATTTCTGCGTGCACTTGGCAACTTTTATTGCAATAAAATTTTTTCTTATTTAAGGCCAAAGTTGCATCAAAATGACATTGTACTTTGTAGAGAAACTGAAACATGTGAAAATATAATCCTGTAACCCAAATCAATTCGATTCATTCTATGCCGAGGTAACTATACCTTGGGTCTACCACGATGGCTTGTGCCCTGAACACCGAGCATGCGCAATTCGCTACTGCCCTCGCACGCATCACAATGACGTCATTTTTCATTCATGAATCGGGAGCTACACCGAAGCTGCATCATCATTGGCTCTTTACTCCCGACATTTACATATTTTCCCACAACATTATAACATGTGTGTGCGACGATTTCCAGCGCGATCGGCCGAACAGTTTGATACCAAACTCGGCATATTTACATCAAATTTTCGATTTTTGGCAAAATATTTTCCTCCTTCGAAGTAACCATGTATTCAGTGAAGCTATCGTTATGTTTGAGATTTGATAAGTCATATTTTTACATGATTTTAAGGTGTGAATTTGTGAAGTTGTTCGATGTGTTCGTTGGTGTGTGTGTATCAATACATGCGATATGTATGGTAGCGACATGTACAGGTGTGGAGCGACACACATACTGTAAGAAGCTCAACAACACAATGCAAATTGGTCGCCATATTGTATGGTTTGTGTAGCGTTGTGTACTGACGGGAGCTCTTCAGCGAGGTCGCCACCATAACCGCTACGTAACACGAAGGCAAGCACGCATGTTGAGTGCAATGCATTATGTACACCACACCGATCCATGGAATTGTGAATCTTGCACACTGCGCTGTGCAGGGAAGCGGACGGCCGGGCGATCAGCCAATCAGCGGCCCGGCTATCTTTTCACAGCTTTCAGCGGGGGATAGTTTAATGTGGGCCTATTAAAGGGAAGATAAACCCCAAGAACAATGTGGATTGAGTGAAAGCAGCAACATTAGTAGAACACATCAGTGAAAGTTTGAAGAAAATCTGACAATCGATGCAAATGTTATGAATTTTTAAAGTTTTGGTGTTGGAACCGCTGGATGAGGAGACTACTAGAGGTTATGACGTATGAGTGGACAACAATACCAAGAAAATATAAAGAACATACTACAAAAATCCATTTTTCATGAAAAGTACAAATTCCATCAATTTGATATTGACATATGTTAAGGGTAGCAATTATTCCCCCTGCTTTCTGAAAGCGGTTCGTCCACTGCTCTTTCATAATTCTAGAAAAGTGAATTTTTGTTGAATTTCCTTTATATTTTCTTTGTATTGTTGTCCACTCATACGTCATATCCTCTACTAGTCTCCTCATCCAGCGGTTTCAACACCAAAACTTTAAAAATTCATAACTTTTGCATCGATTGTCCAATTTTCCTCAAACTTTCATTTATGTGTTCTGCTAATGTTGCTGCTTTCACTCAATCCACATTGCTCTTTGGGTTTACCTTCCCTTTAAGGCTAAACCCCTGGATAGCTGCAATTTCTGCTGAAGGTTTGTAATATTTACTAATAAGTACCATAGCCACTTTAAAGCAAGCCACCCACATCATTCATTCGAAATTCAACCATGTGCATAATGCCGTCCAAAATTTGACCAGCTGCTACATGTAAACTTAAGACCTAACCAAACGGTATGCCTTTGCGCACGGTGCATGCACTGAATTTAACTTCGTAATATTGTGAATGAGCAAGAAAATGCTCATTCACAATATTACGAAGTTAAATATAGCGCTCGAATAACTTATTAGTACTTCAGTCAATAAACGTAAGTGTACCGATATAAATTTAGTGATTGTAGATGGAGCATTTGGCTTGCCGTAGACGTTCGTGCGGTCATTTTTCAAACGAAGGCAGCGATGAATTAATTGGGGAGCGCTGCAAAGAAGTGAAGGAAACAACCAGTAAACTTAAACAGGAGGAAACAGTGGAAGAGGAGAGTCAAAATGTTGACTGATTAATCCTGTTTAAATTTATATATATTTTTTTCCAGATTGGTTTGAAACCAAGCTGGAAAAATTAATAATAAATTTTAGGGCCCTTAACCATTTTTTTTTTTTTTTTCATGCAGAGCCAGGGGGCACTGGGTCGAAGGTGCGTTAAATTTTAAGCCTGGCTAAACCAAAACGGTTTAAACCGTCGCAATAGCGTATGTATCAATGGTGTCTGTCTAAAGAAGCAAAAAACTGACCCAGCAAATGTCATTACTATAAATGAGAAGTTTTTCGCGGAATTAGACATAATGTCAGTCAAGTAACCAGTAAAGTTTACGTGTTTACTGAGAAGTGGTGTCGGGTTGAACATAGATCTATTGTAATGACACCAATTCGAACATCTGGGACTAGGGCCTAAACATTTTTGTCACTACACACGAACATACTGGTGTCTGGCTGGTCTACATCCACAAAACTCACCTCGCCGAAGCAGAAGCGGAAGTGAAATGTTGTTGCCTATCGACAGATAAATAAATTGTACAGTCACAAGTATGTCCAGAGAACGAAATCCTAAAAATTAAAAGATATCTCCTCCTTTCCACCCACCCTGTGAATCTTGCGGATTATCCAATGTTCACTTTCCGAGCGAGCGCCCTCTGTTGCTATACATCAAAATGGTATACTGAAAAGCAAAAACAAAAAACAACAACGCTTCTGTAGCATTAAGTGATCGAGTTGACATAACGCCCTAAATTTTAAGCGCGCTCTTCCTCCTCCTCCTCCTCCTCCTCCTCCTCCTCCTCTTCCTCCTCTTCCCCATCATCTCCTCCTCCTCTTCTCCCCCATCTCCTCCTCCTCTTCCCCCTCATTTCCTCCTACTCCTCCTCCTCCTCCTCCTCCTCCTATTCTTCTTCTTCTTCTTCTTCTTCTTCTTCTTCTTCTTCTTCTTCTTCTTCTTCTTCTTCTTCTTCTTAATTCTCCCCAATTCGTTTTCTTCTTCTTCTTCACTTCTCATTCCTAAACAAAAACAACAATGCTTCATTATATATGCACAAAATGCGCTCTTTTCTTCCTCTTCTTCTTCTTCTCCTCAAATCTTCTGTGTCTTCTTCCTTCTCCTCCTCCTCCTCCTCCTCTATTCTCAAATTCTTCTCCCTCTTCCTTTTCTTCTTCTCCCTCAACCTCGATCTTCGCCTTGAAAAACGAAAAAGCTTCCTATGCTTATAAGATTAATAGGTAAGTGTACATTTTCTTCTCCCTCTTCTTATTCCTCCACCTCGTCCTTTTCTTCCTCTTCTTTTTTTAAGTTCTTTCTCTTCTTACTTCTTCTTCCTTTTCTTTCTCTTCTTAGATTTCTTCCTCCTCTCTTCTTTGTCTTCCTCTTGGCCTCTTTTTTCCCCTCTTCTTGTTCATTTTCTATCTAGATCTTAGAACTTCTCCTTCCGTCTTTTTCTTATCATTATCATTGAAAGTGAACCCCTTTAATTCTGCAAACGGTTACACTCTCAGTTGCATTGAAGGCTTTCACAGGTAGAGATGGCATCGATCACCTATACAGGTGGCATAGAGCCTCCATGACTCCTGTGTAATCATTCTAACGATACAATATACATGCATTGTAAAAATAGGCTATAATAACGGTATAGATAATCTAGCAACTATAACCCCCCCCCCCCCACACACACACACACACACACACAAAAGAGTAAATTGCTTCCGAAGGAATTACATCCGTAAAGTTATTTGATGCAATGGATATTATACACGATATACCTGGTACCAATACTTGAAAAGTCATGAAACACAGCACAAACATTAAAATGTTTATGTTGTGTACACAAATCTTCACAAAATTTTTGGGAAGACTTCATGAGATATGCAACACATTGATTGTGACCAGTATCATGAAAGCATGTTAAATTTACTTTAGGGTTTCACGCTTCAATTTTATGTTTTTAATTTTTCTCCCAAATCAATTCTAGCCTATATAGACATTCATTAATTTTCTATCTCATTATATGTTTTATAGTGGCAACATCATCTTGAATTTGAATTCAAGTGGCTGTCACAGTCCAATAATAAAGAAAAAAACCCTGTGTACACTACAGCTATACAGTACTGACTGTATTCATTCAAATAAATGGAAGGATAACTTGACAGTGATAATATTCAGAATGAGTAGGCTTGTAGATAACACAGAGATATTATCTCTCTATATGGATCGCGCCGAAAAACTACTGATAAAACTCATGATTTGAACTTTTATTTCTGTTGCTGTTGACATGTCATTGTGTATATTTTGCATGTTGTTCAGTTACGAATGATTAGGATATCTTACTGTATGTATGACACCTATGTACTCTGCACAAATGTCCGAAAACAAATTTTATGTATAATTTTCTATGACAACAAAATATCTTGAATCTTGAATCTTGAATGGGCTTGAATGATCTTCAGGGAGTCGATGAAGGCAATTTATTGGTGCTATGATTCATAGGCCTACTTATTATTACAGCGATCAAATTTCATGCTGCTTAGTGCACCTTTATAAACTTCCCGGGTCAAGAAAAGAGACTTTATTTAATATCAGACGTTGATGATAATCACAATTGACATACATTGTATCTAGTTAGTAGTATATTATGATAAGGAAAGGCTTCTATAGAAGCTTATAGACCATTTATTTTGTAACGGCGAGATAATGAATCACTACTCTGTACTACCGGTATACCGTCGACCAACGCGAGTTTCTATCCTCTCATCAGCTTGTCACTGCGCCTGCGCTGTGTACACTCCTCGACGTACTTACTACCGTGCTATTCGTACTCGACGTTCAGGGCACGATCGGCCTAGGCTAGCATACCTACCAGCAGTAGCAGCGCTGCTGTGAACGGAGCAGCTGAATCACTTCGTGTACGATCATACGTGTACGTACGTGTGCTGTAGATGCTGTGCTATTTGGTGCAGCAAAGCAGTGTGTGCCGCTTGTAGTGAGTGATCCTAGCAGGAACGACGCGCACCTGACCAAGGGAGAAAGACGGAGTATCTCTTCGTCGATATCGAAAAAATATGGCAAAAACCGAGAGTCTTGACGAAAATATGGAGACAGATGGGTGAGTTTATCAATAATCATTTTCCATAGCACCATCGGCGAAAATATTCAAGCCGCATGATTGCTCTTCAAAGCTCAGGTTTACGCAAATCACACTTTCGTCATTACACTCGTGTAGAGAATCGTTATTCATCGTGTGCTGTGGATCTAGATAGCCCTCTTACAAGCGGCATTCTCCTCTAACCGGCGAACACAACATGCATGGGGGAATGATCAACGCTAAATCGTGTTTTCCTACATTACCTTACTAATGCCTAAATGTACATTTGTACACTTCGTAGTGTTCTAAACAATAGTATTTATGATATATTAGTTATATAAGTGTAGATAAGCTTTCTGCATACAGTTCGTTTAGTTTCAAATTCGGGTTTTGTGAATCAAGATTAGAAAGTCTACGACTGTGGTCTAGTAGTCAGTAGATAATGGATCGCAATCATTGCTGCGCCATTGGCATTGACGTTGTGTTGTTGGTGCTGTTTTTTGTGAAGTGTTATTGTTAAGGCCCTACACACAAAAACGCAAGTTTTTGTTGTTGTTTTGTTGTTTTTGTATGTAAGGCGCGTCATTCAGATATGAATATTTGCGCCTTTATCTTTATAATATCATTATTTTACATATAGGGGCCTAATTGATTTCTCAAAAAATAAACTTTTTACAATAATTTTTATGCACGCTCTCCCCTAACTTTGTTAACTGGTTAGCTGCTAGGGCCTAACGTTAACCGTTATTTGTCTGCTGTTATACCGTTGGGGCAAATAAGTTCTGGTGCATGCTGATCATGCTGATGGCTACATAAATTTGTAACTACACGCAGCCGCTGTCGCGAAGCGACGCGGCTGCACCTCATCTATTCCTTCGCAGACGTTGTCATTTTTCAGTGTGGTTGTGCGACTCCTTCATGAATATCTTTATTAATCGTGGAAAACTAAAATACAAGGAATTATCGTAATCTATGATAATCATTCAATAATCGGTATGCGATTTTTTGTTTAATTACGTCAAAAACTCACCGAAATCTGTGGCTGAAATCAGGTTTGTAAACGTCCTTATTGCTTCACTCCTCATCTGCGTGTTATTTGAATGGCATTCACTCTCGTATACTACAACGTACAACGTAGGTAGTCGGAGGCGCCCTCTAGCTCTCCGACTACCTACGTTGTACGTTGTAGTATACGAGACCTGACCTGATTTCAGCCACAGATTTCGGTGAGTTTTTGACGTAATTAAACAAAAAATCGCATACCGATTATTGAATGATTATCATAGATTACGATAATTCCTTGTATTTTAGTTTTCCACGATTAATAAAGATATTCATGAAGGAGTCGCACAACCACACTGAAAAATGACAACGTCTGCGAAGGAATAGAGGTGCAGCCGCTGTCGCTACAGCGGCTGCGTGTATGTAGCTAGCTGATGGCAAACTCTGATCAGCCCGGCTCGTTACATTGAGCAGGCTTCTCAGCCGCGCACACAGACCAGTAAATGTTGAGCGTCTAGACTCGTACTAGACGTACAACTGTAGGGCCTAGATCTACTATCAGTTACTATTAGTAGGTGTTGACTGTCTACAGTTTGTATCCATGAAATTACACAGCCATTGAGTGGTAGAGGTCTAGAAATTCTATACAAATATATTCCTTGCCCTAAGAGTTTCTGTTTAAAACTAGAACGGGGACTAGAATATGGGCAGACAGAGCTAAGCCTAAGGTGACTCCAAAACCCCTCATTAGGTGAATACAGAATAGATCTAGTTCTTTTGGAAGCACGGAGGCCTAGACTAGACCTATAAGTTTTAACCAGAAAGTACTGGTATGTTTATTTTAGATTTTGGATACAAAATTTAAAAGGATAGAAGGGGAATAGGATCTATACCCTGGAAAAAAATGTGAGGCGAGAAGTTGTGAGGTGTAACCAATCATCCGATCTGATGCCGATCCAATACCGATCACGAATGATCGCTGATTTTTTACCTATCGATGATCTTTGGAAAAAATTGGTGTATCAGTGACTGATATGAAAAGCGCACCAAATGAAAAAAAAGAAAGAAAGAAGAAACAAGGTGAGCACGCTCTCCCGCATGTCATGCGCCGCTTCGCTCACACAAGTATTGTTCTTGGGAGAGATCATCACTCGAGGCATACTAAAGGCCAAAAGTATGGAGTTACATTTCTGATTAAGTCCATTGAGCTCAGCAAGTGTGAAACCTCATGTGTACGAAGTGCAGTCCTCCCATGTAAGATCATGGCTCGAGTGCGCAGTGCGCAATGTTGAACTTTCTTTGTGACGTCACAATTCTTGCATTTCACAGAGTGATGAGAGTACTAGCACTTTAATTTCCTGACTATACTATGGTCTTCACATGGTGGTAGATCGGATTAAGAAACATGTCATGCCAGGTAACTCCTTAATCTTGTCACAAAAAAATACACAAGTGAGAATGAATGTGTACTGAATCTAGAGTAATCCCTGTTTGTGACAGGGTGCCTAGGCCTAGAGCACTCTACTGAGTGGATTTGGCGCTATATAAATCATATCAATTATTAATTATTATGTATTTGCAGCAGGGCTGTTTCATCCATTGATAAAACAGTTAAAGTGTATCAAGTGTGCTTAGTCCCACTTTAGAACAAAAGTGGGAGTTGCAATGTTGAGTGGGAAGTGAGGGTACTCTTGCACATGATTGAGCCTTTTTATCAATGAATGAAACAGCCCCTGTCGTAAATAGTCACTCTGTTGCAAACAGGGATGATTACTCTAGACCCTATTAACTAATGCAGTGCTTTGGTAAAAACAAAAATAAAAAAGAAACATTGACTAAACAAAAGACTAGAAATTAACTATTCTAACTCCTAATATTACTGTGTAGATTTGTTTGTCTGTCTGTGCAGCCATTATAACAAAGTACATACATTATCATTATCAAAGATACCAACAGCTGAAAATAAGTCGTTTGTTAATTTGCAGTGTACACTGGGCAAAATAGGGCCATCTGACAAATTCAAACACCCAGCATGCAAACATCCGTGGTGACAGAAAGGCAATGTTTGGTCAAGGTTTCCCTAAAGATAATATACTGCATGTGATTTACTGAGATACAGGCCTTGTCTGATGCTAATGTGCCTGTAATGTAATTTGCTAGTTCCAGGTCATGAACATGTTTGGGCAAGGCTGTAAAGCAAATTTAGTATTCTCTTTGTATACATGTACTTTGGTTGTACAACTGTAAAACGCATATGGTTTCATGACATCACTTAAGTGCAAGAGAATGTGTTGTCACATTCTGCAGGATAGTAGGAGTAATATTTTTGTTGTTGTTGTGTTTTCTTTATCACCAGAGCATCCAGTAATTCAGATGACGAAAATGCTGTGAAGGAGACATCTACACAGGCCAAAAGTCATGGCAGCAGGCACCGAACACACAGCAGCGGCAGCAGTCGCCACAAGAAGCATAAGCACAAGAGTAAGCGGAGCCACCATAAACATAAGCACCACAAGGACAAGGAGGGGCACAGGCGACACAAGCACAAACATAAGCGTCACAAGAGCAGCAAGCGAAGCGAAGAGTCGCAGGCCGCACCCAGGGGAGAGGAGGAGGTGGTAATGGAAGAAGAATCAGATATAGAACTGGAAGACACCATTCCCCTGCCTCAATTCGAGCAGAAGCCGAGCCGGAGGGAGACCAGAGAAATGGCAGACCTCGCGGAACTTGAGAAGCAGAAAGAGCTACTACAGGCGCAGCTCCTAGCCACAGCAGATGACGAACACTCAGGGATGAATTTGATCGCTCAGGGATACCAGACAGATGAGGAGGAGGAAGAGGAAATGCTGACTGATTCCGCATCAAAAAGGGCATACAGAGATGCTGAATCCACATCCAAATCAGTCGAAAAGGGCGAGGAGAAATCGCAGAGGAGAGAGGGCGAAAGTTCGCACAGAAAACGGAATCGCAGCAAGTCGCCAACCAAGGAACGGTCGTCGAGTAGCAAATCAGATACTACGGGCAAGTCTGCCCACAGTAGGACTAGTAAACATAGTCACTCTGCATTGAGTGACCGGAAGCATTCCAAAGATGGGGAGAGTAAAAGGGACTCCAAGAAACGATCTCCCCCACCAAGTGCCACTAAAACCGACCAGAAGGAAAACAGAGAAGCCAGGAAATCCTCAGGTCATGAAAGCAGGTCCTCTCCCAAGAAAGACAGACATTCCCGTGAACACAGGTCAGTGCAGGACACTAGCCGGCGGTCTCCGAGGCCAAACAGATCACATTCTCCCAAGAGGGAGAGGTAAGAGCAGGCATGATTACCATTTATTTTTTTTCTCTTTCCTGTAAAGATATTGGTTTGTTTGTTTGTTTTTTTGTTTTTTTATACATCAGTACATATCTAACAAGATTCATAAGTTCTTTGTATGTATTCAAGTCAATGATACATGCAATGTGTGTCTGTATTTACTGCAGATTTTTGTCATACATTTGCATATTATTAGGCAAGATTTAGAAATCTATGTCAACAAATGATATTCTGTGTTCCTCATGCTCTGTAATAAGCTGTTTCTTTTACCAGCAACACCAAAGAAGCTTTATTAAGGCATACAGATGTATCCACTTTTTGCAAAATGCAGTTTATCAGCTCTTGAGGCCAAAAGCTATTTCGTACATGTTCACTCATCTTTGCTCTCTCAACTTCAAAGTGATGTCACTGACACTTATGAGAAGCAAAGCATGGAAAATGATTTATCAACTGAGGGAGAAAATAATAGTCTTTATTACAAGATGTAAATCAGAGTCCTCTGAGAAGTACTGTACATGTACACTATGTGATTCTACATGATATTCACATATGAAATGAATATTTATGAGTAATATTATCACTTATTCAAAAGAATCCACTTATGAAAACTATTAATAGTCTTTATATGGACATACAATCATTTTTTGAAATTTTCATGCTATAAACTTTCCAGTGATATATACATTGTACCTCACAAGGTATGAATGATGCTTACAAATGTGATGAAATAAGGATGTGATCTACAGTCGCTCATAAACCTTTGAATGAGACTACAGAACAATACGTACACCTAATGGCAATGTTCAATCTCTCTTAAAGATGTACAGTAGACTCATTCTGACAACAGTGAATGCCAAAATCCAAAGAGTAGTGAAGGGAAGTGAGGCAAGGGACTGGGATGTTAGGTAAGAATTCAAAGCTATTAAAAGATCTAAAAGAGACATCATTGTTCCAGGTATTTCTGCTACTGATTTTCATGTACAACAGGGATTGCAGTGTCATGCGAAGTACAGGATATCGTGTAGATAGGCAGAAATGGGTTAATGAGATGCTTACTTAGAATTAGCCTTTCATGTGCATTTGTAATGGAATATTTCTCTCGATTGTACCCTGTAGAGTTTCAGACTCATCAATCAGAAGAGCAAGCCCCTCGTCCAAAAGGCTTTCACCTCCACGCCGCCCTCCTTCACCAAGCCCAATCCAGCGCAGCAGAGAAAGGCGCCCTCGAAGCCGGTCCCCACAGATGAGAGTGCGAAGTCGCAGCCCTCTCCCAGGCAGGAGGAGGAGCCCACTTGAAAGAAGAGGACGCAGTCCGCTGGAGAGGAGGTTGCCAGGCAACAGGTCACCTGATAGGTTTGGGCGGGGCCGTGGCAAACGAGGCCTCTCTCCACCATGGAGGGCCAGGAACAGGTCACCTATGAGGAGGAAGGACAGCAGGTCCCCTGACAGACGTAGGCGGAGGCGGGGCAGGAGTAGGAGCAGGTCACCGCGAGACAAGTTCAAGGGCAGCTTGTCGGAAGGGCTGACTGTGCAGCAAGAGTCCTCAGATGATGAGTGAGTGCTGTAAAGATTTTCTTTTTGGAACATGATGAAATTCAAAGTCCCTCTCACTATACATCTGCGGAGGGTAATGTTCAATGCTGAAGCCTCCACCATGAGTGCCCAAGGACAACTTCTTCCTGTTCTTACTGCAGTTTCTACAAGTCAAGGTCACATCTTGCGGATTTTCAGAATCTCATAGCTGAGCTGCTGTCGTTTACAACAGACTTCCTTTTCCATTCGCTCCAGTTCATATGAAATCAAACGTGTGTATTACATGTGTTACTTATACCACCATTCTTTTGCTAAATTGATGTGATTGCTCAGCAATAGCACATGATCAGATGTTCTTGCTTGACAGTGCCCAAACCTTTACAAGCGCTGTGTTTGTGCACCAGATGGGAATACAGCTTTTAATAGAGCTTTAATTTTAATGACTTGAGATTCATTCTGATCAAGCCTTCTTTGATGTGGGAAAAAGTGTTGTCCTGATTTTGTCATATTCTCTCTTCTTTCATCAGAATTCCTGATATGGATCTAGATGATGAAGAGGATGAAGAAGCTGTCATTGAGAGGCGGCGGCGAGAGAGGAAACAGCTCATGCAGGTCAGTAATAGACTTCTCAGTGTAGGTTCCTTACTGTGATCACAAGTTGTTACTTACATATATACGTGTTCCTGATATTGAAGGAGATTGTATAGCAAAGACAATGTCATTTTTTAGTCAGAGCTTTGTTTGTACATGTGAATGATTAGTTTTTCTCCAGGGGTGTGGTCAACTGCTCTGTCTTATTAATACACTCACTGATATTCTGTTTCAGAAGGGTTAGTCTATTACAGTGTCAGTTCATTATTCCCAAGAGAGATAGAATTGTTATCACATCCTCTCAATAAAGTGATATCAGTCAGACTGAATGCAAGAATACTTTGTTCAACACTCAAAGTGCATTTGTGATTAAAAACCAATATAACAAGTTTAGTCTTTTATCAAAAGCTCACTCTTTTTTGGAAAATTCAGGAACAGCAACAAATATTTGATGATCAGCTTCATCATAGGTTTGCAAAGGTGTTATAATGCTTTCAAATGAATAGGCTGTCTTTTAATGATTCTCACTGTCTTGATTTTCTGAAGATCTCTGGTTTTGAAAATTGTTTTTCTTTTTTTTTCTGCAATTATCTATGACAGATGAGTTATCAAAGGAATGCTGACCTATATGTTTCATGTATTTGATATGACCAGAAATACCAAGCTCCACAGGGAGAGAGTGCTGCTTCCACTCCAGCCCAGGAGACCTCACAACCTCCCTCACAGGACCAGTCACCTGAGATCAGCGAGAAGGCAGGCAGCATCACAAGGAGCCAAGACTCCGATGACGAAGCCGACGGCGATGACAATGATGAAGAAGACGAGGATGAAGAGGAGGAGGGAGAGGAAGAGGAAGACAAAGAGGAGGCCAGTGATGGCAGCTCATCCTCCGAAAGTGATGACAGCAGCGATGACAGCAGTGAGGAGGAAGAGGAGGCAGAGGACGAAGAAGATGATGAGGAGGAGGAGGAGGAAGAGGAGGATGATAAAGATGCGGTCCCTAAAGCCACCGTAGTGGAGAAAAACGGGAAGGAGGATGAAGACGACGTTGACAAGGAAGCCATCAAGCGTGAGCTTGAGAGGAAGAGGATGAAAGCAGTGTTTGCTGAAAGTGAAAGTGACGAAGAGACAAAGTCTCCGGTGGATGCCAAATCTGCAGCTGAGGATGAAGGGGAGGAGAATGCAGAGAAAAAGTTAGCGGACATTGTCAAGCCAAAGTCAGAGAAAGGCAAGTAGCTTTGCAGATTCAGTCTATTGTCATCACCAGTGCTAAGGCCTGGGATTTAATCTGTTGCATGTTTGTGAATGAATGGGCTTATGTGGTCAGTCCTTGCATTTAAGTAAGCCTAGGTTACTTTTTCTGTTTTGTTTTTCAAGACTGTAGCAAGTGCAACTTGGTGCTTAGTAAAGTGCATAGGTTATATACTTTTGACTTTGTGAAGCAAAAGGATCCACACTTCAAAAGCAAATGTCATTCCCAAATATAATTTTGTGATAGTGCATTTGAAATCCATCTGTTCTAATTTGCTTTGTACTGTGTATTTGAAAAATATCTGATCAGGATGAAATAAATGGATTCAGTGTATTTATTCCACAGTAGATTTATTATGCTAACCTTGTAATGACTAAAGCCCAATGCCAAAAAATGCTATCTGTATTGTTGAATGCAACACATCCATGTGATTTTCTGTCATTTCAGCAGAACAGGTAGTTGATTGAGACTGAAAATAAAAATTGGCATGACTGTCTGCATTTCAGAAGACTGATCAATATCTTAGTTTGTCCAGCAAGATTGAAGGAGAGAAAATTATGACTTGGTATCTGGTATGCTCTAGGTGTTTTATGGTTTTCTACCATAGCTCTTCTGCAAGTAATCCAGTTCAAGATGGATTATGGCCATCCAGTTGACAGAGTTGTCAGTTAATGTCACCTTTGTGATCTAAGTAAGATTTTGTACTTTTTGCTGACTTCCATGCAGATCAAACAGCTAGCCGTAATGGTCTGGATATGTTCAGTGAACTTGACATGTTCAAAATGGTGAGTACCAAAATGAGTAGGTTTGCAAATGTATGAGAAATATATGAATGGAATTATTAATGAAATCATGCTGTGAATCATTGTTTAAAAAGCTTGTACCATGTACATGTACAATGACACTATTTTGTCCATGCTCTTGAGAAAGTTCCCACAAGAACAAGCTCTACTGAAAATCATTAAATGAGAGAAACAAACCTGCACTTATCATCATGTTGTAAGTGCATTTAAATTAGTGAAAGTGAAACTACTGTTTAGCAGTTTGTGGCCCCCTAAAAAACAGTAGCCATCTTGGTGGAAGTGAAACAGAGGTTATCTGAATAATTGTGATTCAGCTATTTAAAGTGCGTAATGCGTCATTGACTGTGATGTTGAAAATGTCATCCAAATTGTCTTTGATTAGAAGATGCATTCTGATTTGGAGGGTATTGTTATTATCTTCAAAGCAACATAGATTTACACAGTGTATCTACTTGCTGTGAAGCATAATTATGTCTGTATTCAGTGTATTTCTTCACTCACTTTATTGCTTTGCTCTGTTTCTTCCAGAGTCCATCAACACGAGACGGTATTGGTCAGATGGGTCCAGAGAACCCAAGTCTCACCGATAACTGGGACGATGCTGAAGGATATTATCGTAAGTTACCTAACCCTTTGTGTACTGTGAGTGCCAGTTGGCACAGAAACCAATGTAGTGTTGTACACACTGTCCTAAGTCCCTGGTACACAAAGAGTTAAGAGTTAACAGCATTGCCAGAATCTTTAAAAGTCAGTAATGCACATCTACCCACTGTCTTGGCAATCTCCTAAAAGAAAGCTGTGCATGTGTAAATTTCAGGAAGAACAATCGCCAATGATTTTAGATATCAGTTTGAAGGAAATCAGGCTAGTGGGACCAGTGATACATATTTGTGTAAT
The DNA here is from genome assembly GCA_033980235.1 of Diadema setosum. Lineage (NCBI taxonomy): Eukaryota > Metazoa > Echinodermata > Echinoidea > Diadematoida > Diadematidae > Diadema > Diadema setosum. Next base: position 35,302,459 of record CM067066.1, on the reverse strand, counting down.
TTTTTTGTTTATATAAAAAAAAAACCAAATAAACTTGGATGCATTGAGTTGAGTGGGCTTTCCACACCAGTGATGTAGCTGTATTTCCCGTGCATAAAGGGGAATAGTAACAAATCCTTCCAACTGTAGATGCACACAAAACTACTGCAGTTTCTCTTTTTTATGATCAATTTTCCTTCAAAAAAACTCTTCATGTGTAACCCTAAGGGCTCTTTTCCCAACCCCCCTCCCCCACCCCACCTCCCAAAAAGTATTTCTCTTCACAGTGTGGGTAAGATTTGAGAGTAAAGCCTATTCAGTGGAGAGAGGGAATTGAGTTTATGTATGTAATTTTCAAGTGCACACATGATTTTTGTAGTAAGTTTATACATTGTGTCAATTATACTTCCAGGCGTCAGGATTGGTGAGACCTTGGACAAGCGCTACAGTGTCTACGGCTACACGGGTCAGGGTGTCTTCAGTAATGTGGTCAGGGCACGAGACACTGCCCGGGGTCAGTTGGACGTTGCAATCAAGATTATTCGCAACAATGAGCTCATGTGAGTTTAGCATGTGTTTTGTTGGTCTTGCAGAGCTGTCAAATAGTATCTGTTCACAGTATTGTATTAAAAATTAACAAAATATATATTTTATATTCTTTCTTTTCTGAGACTTCATTACCCGTACTTAGTATGATATGTGCAAGTTTTCCATTTTCAGAAGAAAATGTGTGATTTAAAAATATATATATATGGGCCCTGATGCGAGAAAAGGGCCCTTAGAGCCGCTGTGCGCAAATGCCACAAAACGGCGCGGAAGTTTGACAAAGCAATACGCGCAAAAAGAGATCAACAAGCTAACCGTGGGCACATGCATAGACGCATCAAAAAGTGACAGGATTTAGACAAAACATGTTTTTTCAGTGTCGTAATTGGGGCATTTAGGACTGGAATTTTAGAAAAAGGTCTGCACATCTAAATTCCTCAGAGTTCCGTCTACAGTGTGGAGGTGAACAATCATTTTCCGTATTTAATACCCTAAGGGCCCTTTTCTCGCGTCATGGCCCATATATCGTCGCTGGGGTGACAAAACCTTGTATCTCAAAATTGTCAAATGTTCAGGAGAGCAAAAAAACATGGCGGCCAAAGCACTATAGTGAATGGGAAAGCCTTCTCTTTGACATGTCATGGTGGCTTCATTTTTGGAGTAAGACAGTTAGGATTTGGCCAAGACATCACTTGACCCATTATTTGACCATTAAGCTAAAAAAAAAAATTTTGACATTTTTGAGATACGAGGTCTTGTCACCCCAGCGACGATATATTTATTTTTATTATTATTTTTTTTATTTTTTGCTCTTTTCAGCAGTATGTTTTTGGATCTGCACAGGTTGGCAACCTTGGTGTTATTCTTTCGTTGGTATGAACAACACACATATATTGGTTCTGCAAGTGCATGTAATGATAGTCTGATGCAGTCATTTGCTTGTAGAATGTCTACTACAGACACCTTAAATTGCTGATATTAATTTTCAATCAGGTAACGTACTTTCCTTCCCAACCTTTCAGGCACAAGACGGGTATGAAGGAACTTGAGTACTTAAAACGTCTCAACGACCAGGACAGGGAGGACCGCTTTCACTGTGTCCGTCTCTTCAGGCACTTCAACTATCGACAGCATCTTTGTCTGGTCTTTGAACCTCTCAGGTAATGTCATGATCAATTTTCTCCTCAGCACCCTGTTGTTGTCTAGTGAAACATGCATCTGTGCCCAGTTTCTGTAACATGGTATATCGCCGAGTATCAGTGTTGAAGCCATAGGTTGATTCTAACCTTGCTTTGATTGTAGGGTTAATTTTGTTTGAGGTTGAGTTTAACCTTGTGTGCTGAACAAGGGAAGATGAGATCACCTAGGAGGAGAGATGATTAGTATTCTCATGAGAGTTTTGTAAGTATCCTCTGGCTGAAGAACTAGTATGTCATGACATTTAGGCTCCCCTACTTTGTGAAAAGAACTACAGAGCCTTTCCATTGCACCGATCATTCCGCAGTGCAGAAATCTGCATGTTAATGAAATTGATGTGCTCATGCCACATAAAACAAATGCTACATTTAGCAAAATGCCTTTTTTCTCAGATCTTGATTACACAGTGCACTCCCGTTATAACGAACACGGTTATAACAAATTTGTGCTAACAATGAAGTGAAAATTCAGGCCGCAGCATTATCCACTCTATGTTTTTGTTTGTTTGTTTGTTAATTTGTTCGGTTATAGTTAAATTTTGATATAACGAAAGAAAACTGCCAGTCCCTGGGACTTCATTTTAATGGGAGTCCACTTTTGTTCAAACTGGATATGAACATGAGCAATATTCCGAAACTTACTTTGTACATGGGAGCGTGCTTTGTTTTTTGCTCGTTTTCTTGTGTGTTTCCAAGATGGAGGAGCAATTGCAAAAGGCTTTAGAAAATTCATTCAGTACTAATCCTGTACATTACATTCACTTATTGCTGGCTTCTTTTCACACAGCATGAATCTGCGTGAAGTGCTGAAGCGGTACGGCAAGGACGTTGGCCTCCACATCAAGGCGGTGCGCTCCTACACCCAGCAGCTGTTCCTGGCTCTCAAGCTCCTCAAGAGATGCAACATCCTCCATGCTGACATCAAGCCAGACAATATCCTGGTGAGAAAATTAAAGTGTCACTGCATGTAAATTTTAATTGTCAAGTCTTGCTGGCATGAGATGTTGGATTCATCCTGAACAGGGTGACTGGAATCTCATTTGAGAGTAACTTCTGGGAGAAATCCAAATTTTCCTCATGGCTGAACTTGGAGGGAGTCGAGTGAGAATGGCATCGAACACATGGGGATGGGGGATGGCTATCAGAACTCTGGTGGTATCTGTTAAATAAGTTTGTAGAATTCAGCAGTGGCTTTCATGTTCCTGCTGAAAATATTTGAAATTGATAATTAGGTGGTATCATTCCATATGTAAGTACGCCAGTTGTGATAGATGCTTGAATCAAAACTTACGACATCCAGCCAGAGTGTGGTAGGTGGATTCTTGAGTAAAAGCTTTTGTTATACTGAAATTACTTAGTTTGTGAGTGGCTATGCTCCTAAGAGAGGAGGAAAGCACATTCACTGTGCAGTGCCCTTCCATGTGTCAAATCAATTTTTTCCATTCATACAATTATTCATCATTGTCTCTGATACTGAACATCTTCTGGTAAGCTGGTTTCTGATTCCAATTTTCCAATTAACCCAGATTTGTGTCATCCATCGTCCTTACTGCCTTTCTTGTTCCAGGTCAATGAATCAAAGTCAATACTGAAGCTGTGTGATTTTGGCTCGGCCTCTCATGTAGCAGACTGTGACATCACACCTTACCTCGTTAGTAGATTCTACCGCGCCCCTGAAATAAGTGAGTACTTTTTCTTTAAGGTGTCCTTTAAAGATAGGAATCAATTTTACTGTACGATCATCAGCATGCATACGCAATGATTTTTGACAACCATCAGAAAGAGTATTCCAAAACATCACTGTTTATTCAGACATCTCCATTAGGACAATTATTTGTAGATTAATGATAACTGTAGAATTAAATGAAAAATAAAGAGTAAATATAGATGTTGATATGAATTAGTGTAATTGTTTGGACATTCACATGTTCTAAATCAAACTACCACCATTTTTTCCTTTCTTCTGAGTATGTGTAACAAAAAGTGACTCAACTTGTGATTCCATATGTATATTGTGTGTACTTTAGCCATGCTTGTCTCAATACATCAAAACAAGAATAACAATCATACAAGCAACCTACGGACTGCTGATCTCCCTTCACAGTCATTGGCATGGCCTACGACTCCGCCATCGACATGTGGAGCGCGGCGTGCACCATTTTCGAGCTGGCCACGGGAAAGATTATGTTCCCGGGCAAGACTAACAACCACATGCTGAAACTCTTCATGGACCTCAAGGGCAAGATGCCCCACAAGATAATCCGTAAGGGTATGCTACGGGACAAACACTTTGACACCAACTGCAACTTCAAGTTCATCGAGGTGGACAAGGTCACCGAAAGGGTAAGTCAATCATCGTTAGAGATATTTGTTTGCTTTGTTTTGTTTTTATGCCTCCGCAACGAAGTGGCCGGAGGCATTGTTTTCGGGTCGTCCGTCCGTCCGTCCCGTTTTGTTTTTGTCGATATCTCAAGAACGGTGTGGTGGTTTTACATCAAACTTGGTATGAGGGTATATCCTTGGGGGATAATACTTTGTGTGGATTTTAGGGTCACAGGGTCAAAGGTCAAAGGTCACAGGTTATTTTGTGAAAAAAAAAATGAAATTTCATGTTTTTCTCCATATCTCGCAAATGGTTCAAGGTATCTTCATGGAACTTAGTATATATGCTTGTACCGATGGGCAGTGATTATCTAGGGAAGTTGGGGGTCATGGGTCAAAGGTTAGGGGGGTCAAAGGCAAGGTCAACTCCTCAAAATATCACTACTTTCCTTAAAATGCAATATGCCTGAAGGTGTTTTTTTTTTAACTTGATGTATGGCATGTATTACCCAATATATATTTTTGGGGAAGTGTCTTGCCAAAAGGTCAAAGGTCAAAAGGTAAAAGGTCAAGTGAAAGTGCTACATGTAAATTGCACTTTTTCCTCCATGTCTCGAAAGTAACTCAAGGTATCATCATGAAACTTACATATTTATGCATGTTCAACCTAACAGTGATTCTCTTTGGAACTGTGAGGTCAAAGGTCAAAGGCCAGGTTTAGATAATGCTATTTTCCCATTTGATACTGAAATTATACTTTTTCTCAATACCTTGAAAATTACTCAATGCATAAACTTATAAAAGGGTCAAAAGTCAAGTAAAAATCATCAGTTCCCCAAATACCTGCACTCTGACATTTTAATCATTCATCCAATTGAACCTAGTTCTAGGAAAGTGAACATTCAGCACATTTGTGTCAAACCTGTCATTTTAATATTTTGCCAATTGTGTGAAACTGTCATCACACATTGTCAAGACATTGTACAATAGACCTATTAGGAGAACCATGCATTATGGCGGAGGCATATCAGTAGCCGTAGCGATATATCTAGTTTGTTCCTTATATTTCACAGTTGGCTTTTGTTAGTACTGATATCTCGGGTAATATATTTTCAGTTGTCTCTTGGTCTGTTATTGATGTTTTGTAGGTATGATGTATCAGCAGTGTCAAGTGCATCCTCCCTCTGTTCATTTATTACCACATGTCATTTATCTTTCTATCATTTCTCCATTCATCCTTGTTTTCTGTTCTCATTCTGTCCTTTCCACTTTTTTTGCACTCCTGCCTTCTTCCTTTCATCTCCCTCATCTTGCCTCTTTCTATTCCTCCCTCCTTCACCCCTCTTCATCCTTCTCTTTCCCTTCTATCTCTTGCTTTCCCTCCTTTCCTCTTTCTTCCCGCCTTCACCTTCCTTTCTCCCCTCCATCCTACCATCCAACCCTTGCTAACCACCCTTGCTTCCTCTAATACTTCTCCTTCCTTCCCTCCTCCACTTTGTTCACAATTCGTCCTTGTCTCTTCTTTACATTCTCTCTTCCACCCATATCCTCCCTTCTTCCCTCTCAGGAAAAAGTAACGGTCATGACGGTCATCAACCCCACCAAGGACCTGACCGCAGAACTCGTCGGTCATCAGCGTCTACCGGAGGACCAGCAGCGGAAGGTGCTGCAGCTGAAGGATGTTGTTGACCGCTGTCTGATGCTTGACCCCTCCAAGCGCATGTCCATCAACGAGGTTCTCAAGCACCCCTTCATCCAGGAGAAGATATGATGAAGATCTTCTGAAATCAACGAGCAGCAAAAAAAAAAAAGATGAAAAAAAGTTATTTATGTCGATTGTCCATTTTATATAGCCCCAGGTGGTTCTATACAGGAGCATCAAACCATTTATGTTCCAGGTGTATAATGTTCCCCTGCATTCTTTCATGTGATCCATCCTGTATGGATGACCGGGTCTTGACCTCACAGATTGTTGTGTGCTGTAATGGCAGTTGTGTGATTACGGGGTCCACATCGTCCAGCTATCATCAGCTTGCATAACTCTGCAGCAAGCTGAAGGACATTTGCCTCGCAATGACCAATCATGACATGAGAGTTAGTCCATCAGTAACAAGTTCTCCGAGTCCAAATACAGTTGAAGTAGCACATGAAAGGTTTGATGTTGGGCAATCAATTTTCTGTGTTGCATAGTGTCTCATGTGGGTTTTTTCTCTCTTATTTAGTAAACTTTGACTAGTGGTATAGATAACAGGGAGATTGGAGAACAGATGCAGGTTGCAGAAAAGTCTGAAATTTTGAGAGTTTTTCTGTCAAAAGATGTATTATGTGTGTGTCTTCTTCCTTCTTTGTGTTTCTGTCCTATCTCCCCAAATGAGATGAAATATACTGTGTCAGTGATATTGCCGGAGTGATTAGTTTTTAATTGTACATGTTGTTCTGACTGAATTGAGAGCATTTCATTTTGTACGAGCATTTACCCAAAGGAACTAATATGGAATGGTTCACATCACACTCGCTGCAATGTGACAACATTTTCCGGCCAGCCTTTTTCTTCAGTTTGGTCTTGATCTATTTCTTTTTGATCATTGTGTAATCCCGAGATCTGTTGAGACAGTAATATTATTTTTCTCCCGGTAAGAATGTTGATGATTAGCAAGTGTATCATTTCACAATGAACTTAGTCTCGAAATCAAATGCTGCTTGTGTATGTTGCTGAATGCCCCAGTTTGGTTTGGGGAATATAATGCATGACAACATTTATGCTTCTTTTGTGCAATCATATCAAAGTTGTCATCAAATTAAGCATGCAGGTATGCGTATACAAAGAAAAAGGCATCGCAGCCGACATTTGCATAATTAATTTCCAGCAAGATTGTTCTTCATGGGAAAAAACATAGATGAAGGATAATAAATGAAACAGAATAGAGTGATGGTAGAACTCCTGTACCTATGTTGGTATTTACAACGTACATAATCTGTAGCAAGCTGTTTAAAGGGTGATTAAACTTTTGCTAATCCACTAAAACCACGATATTTGGGAATTGCCATCTATTTAGCCATTCAATGCAAAAAGTCAAGCCAGTTCCATTTGAAACTTTGAAGCACTGCTGCATTGCCAAAACCAAATTAAGACCTTTTAAACTTACACTACCCTTTTCAGAAACATCTGATGTGCACCTGTGTACGATCTTTATCCCCTGGTGATTGTAGCCACCAAGTGGAAAAAACAGACAATTTTAGCAGGAAATACATTAATTTGAGGAGCTCTTTTTGTGTGTGTGTGTGTGTGGCTCAGGGGGGTAATCTGAAAAGCTTGTCATGAAATGTTAACCATTATTCATGAGGAAAATGTTGTAGAATTATTTCAATTAAAGTCATTGGGTCTGGGTCAAATGATCCATCCCCAACCAAACCCTTCCAAAATTGCAGAAGAGATAAAACCAAATCTTTGTGCAAATCGGAATGGAGACTTGTAAACTTTGCAGTTTGCTGCTTCAGTTGCAAAGCTATTGTCTTCAGTTATCATCTGCCCAAATTGTCTCCAGAAAGGTTTGAACAGGTTTTTTATTTTCTGATGGAATTAAGTAAGATTTCAGAGCTAAATAGAAAGGATGTGTTTGTTTTAACAGGAGAAAAGAGAATTTTCCATGTGAAATAGCAGCTGCATGTATATTTGCCGATAATGAGTTTCACAGGAGAAAGAATTTGATGTCTTTTATCATGTAAGATTTTCCATTTTGTGTATGTCAAATGTGTGACCCACCAGCAGTAGCACTGACTAATATTAGTGCTCTACGTAAAATATATTGGATTTCTCCCATATCGTTTTTGTGTTCCTTGGCCATGCTCCATGTGACGTGGTCACTTCTACACACAGGTGAATGATGTTCCTTTCATCATGTGAACATGTTGTAGGAGCCACGTCTCCCTTGTGGGTTCATTGGCAAGAGCTAAATATATTCTCAAGTGTGAAGCTATGCACCGATCCTCCAACACAGATTCATCTTTTTCTTTCACACATGGCCACTCTTTGTACTCTTGGCACTCTCTGTACTCATTAAAAAAAAAGAAGAAAAAAAAAAGTCTGTTTGAACAAAAGAGATGTGTTCAGTAGTTTGAATTAGAATGAAAAATCCCTAATTTGATTGTTTGGCCATATTTGTTATGCCACTGAAGGAGAAACAGATTCTGATAATGAGCTTAATTAATGAAACTATTTCCATGTTATTTCATTTGTTACACCAATTCAACTTCCTGCCCACTTGCATTTGAGTTTTATGGGTATTCTCCTTTTTTTCTCTCTATTTTTTTTTTTTTTTCCAGAGATATTGCCTGACATAAGGCCACTATATACACGTAAGTCTGCTGTGGTGCAGTTGCCGGAAAATTACTCTAAAGGTAACATGAAAAAAAAAAAAATGAAAAAAAATTATTGACATTAACATCCATTTACACTTTCAATTGTTATTTGCAGTTGACTTTTTGGTCTTATCTTTGAGGACTCAATGTTGCCATGTATCATTTGTTTTGTTTTATAATTTTTCATCATAGATGACCTCATTGTCAAGTTCTTTGTTCGTGCAAATTCCGAGGAGAGTGAAACTGAAGTACTACTAATATTTCTTTTGTTTTCCTTCACAGGAACCTGCCCGTTTCTGCACGTACCAAGTTGTACCAACAGATGTTAAAAAGTCATGTGTGAGCACAACAGTAGTTTGTGTAATGACTGTCAAATATTTTGATATTTTTTAATGATAACTGTCTCTCCAATATCTTTTTGCATGTCAGAATATACTAGAGAGATTTCTGAGGGGAATAGATAGAGCATGTGTCATTGACCATGAAATAGAGAGGTGGTGTTTGTATATTTGCCTTAGATGAGACTCTTTGATGATTGCAATTTTCAAAGACATTCTCAGTGCTTAGCAGTAGATTGAATTTTTGATGATGAGTTTTGACTGCTTTGTCAAATATATGCAACCAGGTCGTTTAGCAATAGGCTGGATTTTATTCCCCGAAAAGGGCACTACAGACCAAACCATTAAAATGATAGGATACATTACTCATTCTTGCAGTGAAGCCAGGGTTTACATGATTCTCTAATATAGTTTGCATACTGCCTGCTTTTATATACCGAGACTAATTTAATTAATTTTTTTTTTTTTTTTTTTGGGGGGGGGGGGGAGGGATGTTGCCTTCTTGATTCTTTCTTGTCATTCCAAAATTTCAGTAACACATGATATAATGTACATTATTTCATTACACTCTTAAGATCTGTGTAGAATGACAAGAAAATCACTGAATTCAATTGTGGGCCAAAGCTTACCACGCAAAGGTCCAAGGTCTAATGTCAGTTCTATAAATTTTATCAATAACACATGCACCTTATACTTAATAACAATGAATGCTTAAAATGTTTTTTCTTTTTTTTTTTTTTGTATTTGTTGTAGTGCAAAACCTTAAAATGGTAAAACTCACTTGAGGCAAAATATGATACAAGTGAAATATTGAAAAGTTCATGTTTGCCGAGTATAGCAAAAATGTGTGAAAGATTTATGTAATCAAACTTTGAGAAGTGATGTATTATAAGAGAGCAGTCACATGAAAGGTTGAGTCAATTCTACAGTAAGCAAAGATTATGCAATACTTCATCAGAACGTGTACAGTCTCTACTTACATCAGAGTAGGCATACTGTTGTGCTTGATGACGTTTGTTTGATTTTCAAAATCTTGTCATGCATTGTATGAAAGACGGGGTCAGATCTTATGATGCCATATATTGGTTTGTTGTTTCTGCCTTACCAATGCATGCAGCCAGAAATGCAAAATACTCTGGTTTCCACCAGAAACTCATAACTTTCTCTTTCATCATTCCATTCATTGAAATCACAAGTAATTTTAAGGTAATGGAATTGCTGAAATGCAAAAATTTAATGGATAGCAAATTGCATTTATGCGAATGAAAATCTTTTATCATTCCATTCGTTGAAATCTCAAGTGATTTTGAATTCATAAAGCTGCTGAAATGCAAAAATTCAGTGGATAACAAATGGCGTATTTGTGGATGAAAATCAAACAAATGGTCTACTCTGTGGATAGTATTTCATGACTAACTTCTTTGTCCACTCTCTTTCCCCCTCCACAACTAGTGCTGATCGACTTGCACTCCTGTTGGCAGCTCCACTCACTCCGGCCCCTAAGATAGTATTTAAGAAAGTTGGTTCATCCTGCTTATTAACAAGGGTAAAGTACAAACTGAATGATGTGTGAGAATGAGGATCTGCAGAAATAATATGCACAGGAAAAAAAAAAATGGGTTGTCCTCATTAAATCATCGTACCCACCATTATTGTTATCTTTATGTGTTTTGGTCAAAACAGAGAGTTCAATTATTGCAGTGACGCTCATGGTTTCTCCAGGGTATTTCCCTCTGCAGTCAAGAATTATAAACATTGATATTTAAGTTTCCATAATGTTTGATTTTCCACAGATTTGGGAGAGAAACAAGTTTGACTTCGTAGTTCTTTGATTAAAATTTGAGTTTTAAATTTGTATGAGTTTTAAACAACATTCAAAGTTTGTGTAGGAAGTCCATGAGGTTAATACTAAACATGAACAGAGTTTGAGACATTTGAGAGAGGGCAGTAAGTTTGTCAAGATTGTGAATGTAACTGTTGGAAATTGAACATGGCTGACCCTATGTAAAAATTTGTCGAATGGCAAGCATGAAATATATGTAGATATGGAAGTGTATGCTGTGATGTATTTCTATAACCAATGGGATAAGCTTGTGGAGATTGGAGACCATTGCACACTCTATGGATTGGATGTAGCTGTTCCTATTCAAAGATCTGTATAATGACCGCAATGTTATTACTCTGTGAAGAGTACCAGACTGAGATTTTTTTGTGTGCACAGCTGTTATACAAAATATTCTTCTGAGAGCATTGTCGTGCACATTTATATGTTTTGGTAATTGGGTATTGCCGCAGATTTTGTGTTTTACCAAGAGCACTTTTTTATCCTTTCTTTTCTTGATTGTGAGTTATGAGTCATACTTCATACTTGAACTCTGAAATTAATTTTCAGGAAAAGTTATAGTCGGCAAGTGATATGTAAGATTGTCTGAAATTTGAATCTTCTTCTTCTATTAAACTTCTAAATCATCAAACCTCTAGCCAGACAGAGTGGTCTGGTGTCGTGGGTCAAAAGAAATATTTTTGTCATACACTGCAGCTATGGAAACTCTTAATAAAAGGAGATATGACTGTTGAATGGAAGCATCGTGTGAATGGCAATTTGTCTCAGAAACTTGTCTCTAAGAAATGTGACCGGACGCACAAGGTTGTACTATTTGTATGTGAGGTTGTCCATGGTAGGAGAATGGATATTGGAGCATGAGGGATTGTCTACAGCAGCCTCAGTGTAACTGTCACCTGATTTCTACCACTGAACGGATGATATCAGGTCTTCAACATCATGGTTCCAGTTTTGTCATGATTTGTCCAATCAAAAGTCAGTTCTTGATAGATGTGGGAAGATTTTTTTTTTCCCCTTGTAAATGTCTTCAAAATTTGTTACTTCATGCATTGAATAGAATTGCCTGTGTGCTTTATTTAGGGAATTACTAATAGATTTTTGTAACCCCGCAAACATGTCGAGGATGATGATTTTGTACGAGAATGATATTTCGATGCCATCTTCATGATATATTTGGTGCAGGATTGTTGCAAGTCATCTGTTCTGATCCGTCTCTTTTCTCTCTTGCATTTTTCTGTCCCTCACGACTGCCATCTGCCCTATGCCGAGGATGACCAAGCTGGAGGAATTAAGTCAATCTCCATTCGAGTGGCAAGTCAGCTAGCTAGCAAGTATATTGGGGAAGTGGGGGTGGGGGAGGGAGTAACAGTATCATCGTCATATATCGTGTGTTAGAGAGTAGTGACATAATGTATTTGAAATGCTTTACAGTGCAAGGCTCAGCATTCGTGCATGCATGTGCATGTGTGCATGTGTGTGTGCCTGTGCATAATATCACATGTATGTTTGTGTTCCGAGTGTGTGCATGGATGTGGTCTGTATGTGTGTGTGTGTGTTGTGTATGTTCTCGTAAGAGGCTTCAGTAGGGGATATTGGTGAGTTTCACTTCTCAGGCAACCAGGCTTACATTTCACACTGGGCATATCCCCGTTTGTTTAGAGTACATGTACATGTATCTATAACATACGAAAACATGCCCTCTTAAGGCCCTAGGGGTAGGTTAGGGGTATATGATGCACCTGCTTATTCTCCCTATCGCATACAGCCAATATCAAGCGACTTGCGATACCGATATTGGATTGATTGCTCTTGGAATGTACACTTCCGGTTTTGCGGTTTACCTACATCACATCCTTCATCTATGGATATTTTTCATAATTTTGTTCTGCATCATTGGTCCAGCATTGGGCCGCTTCGCAGAAGAATCCCATTCATCAAATGTAAAGTTACAGATTAGAATATAATTCTATTATTCGATAGATTAAAAGACAGAATTTGATACAATCTGTGAATACTAGTACACTTTGACGTTCAATGTGCATAAAAGCGTAATTTACACGTCGCATGTTCATAACCGGAAGTTATGCCAAGAATTAAAGGTAAAAAAATTAGAGCGCCACACGCATTCAAATTCGGGGAGAGATATGCGATAGGAATAATTCTTACTTTCAGTAGTGCCTGCATGTGGCAAATACATGTAGTAGTTCACATTATTCATACGGGGAAATAAGTCTGAAATTGTTACACTTATCCTTGATTGTTGTGTATGCTTTTACTCATGTCATTGATGGTTCATCATGTCTTGTAGTTCCCCCCCCCCCCCCCCCAAAAAAAAAAAAAAAAAAAAAAAAATGCAGTACAGTGAAGTCCAGCAACATTTTTGCCAACCCGAGACTATAGAGAGAGTATAGTTAAGTGAGCTATTTCATCCTACTTTTGTCCAATACATGTTTCCAATATACCGTCATACTCTACAAAACCTTTAGTTCGTTATCAGAAAATTTGAAAGACATACAAACACTTGAAACCATGCCTGATTTAGACACAAAAGAATCAGGAAAAAAAAAGCAACTGTAGTCCTTGTTATTTCATCTTCCTTTTTTTTTTTATTTCAAAGATGAAAGCAGCATCTTGGAATCCAATGCAACCTTTCAAGATATGGCACACAAACTTGAGGCACACTTTAGAAAATATTTCATGCCAAATGGTACAATTTGTAATCTGTCATAATGTCCATTAACCACAATCCACAAAAGATTCATAAACCATGACACAAATCTACTTAGATCAACTCATCAAAAAGTTCACATTGATGGACAAGGCAGTAGAATTCCCTTCATTGTACACAACAGATAGCTTTATTTTTGTTTTCTTACAATACAATCCAAATGCAGCTCATAGTTACATGACTTAGCACTATGTCAGTGCTATGCCTTCTCTCTAACACCAATATGGGTTAAAGACCACATCACACCAAGACTTGCATCAGTTGTAGAGTATGACAATAATAGGATACCATGGCAACATTACTGCTCATACACAATCACAGCAGATTGGTAGTTGTCCAATAGTTGTTGTAGTTGCACTTAGCTCTGCTCCCTATTGTTGGTTCTATATGAAATGATTTATAATGAAGTAAATCAAAGAAAAAAAAAAAACACACACAGCACAGTGCACATTAGCCAACTAATGTCCCTTGGGGTGTCTTCAAGCACTCTCCAAAAGCGAAAAGAACCATACCAAACCCGTGCCAGAGGAGCGCTTGAATACTCCTGAAGTGTACCATACCGAACTGAACCAAGCAAAAAGTGGACCACCTCCAGATGAGCTCCAAAAGGGTACCAAAAGTTTGCATTTGAAGAATGCGCGTAACATGGACCAATACGTCATAGTGTAAAGAATTCACTTCCTCAGTTCGGGACATCTGCAAGTAGATTAATGATGAATGACCCTGTTGCTACAAAATGTGTGACCTCCCTTCAAAAATAACTCGTGAGGTATGCTCTCTCAACAGAGTGCTCCAATGTTCCAAATCTGGCACAGTACTGTATGGCTCGCTTTGCTTCAGTTTGCTGTGGTTCACTTTTGAGCACTCAAACGCACCCTTGGTCTTACCTATTACCTGGAATAAAAGCCTTCAATTCTGTGACCACACAGTGTACACTCACCCTGTAGACCTAGATTACATTTTACAGTGAACACACAACTCAAGTTGACAGAGAAGACTGTAGGCATATCAGTGGCGTAACTTTGGAAGCCTCTTTTTTTGTTTTGTTTTGTTGTTTTTTTTTTTCAATGGAAAGAGCACACTCCCTTAACCTGTTACCGGGATATATTAATGCAAGTATCATTCTGTAGGTCTTTGGTGAAGTGATCTTCTTTTATCCCAGAAGAAATAATTCTAAAGAATTCCTTTTATATTTTCTCTGTACTCCTGTGATATCACAAATAATTGTGGTATTTTCAGCTGGAGAACCAAAATTGTAAAAATCCACAACTGAATGGATTGTGAAATTTTTCTCCAATATCTCACAGAACACTTTTCTTTTCTTTTTTTCTTTAGTTTTCACACCATGACTTAGCACTCACTTTAAGAGCAATTTAAAATGATTGCCACTATATTGATTTCAGCCAATTGCTACAAAACTGGAAATTTATATGTACTATCTAATGGGATAAATTCACATGTCCTAATTTTGCTGACTGTCCCACTTTCCTATAATGATACACATGTAGTATAGATATGTTTTGATGAAACAATGTAAGTAAAACATTTGCACATACAGCTGTATATTTATTTTCACAGTAGTAGTAGAGTGCAAAATTCTTCTTAAATTTCCACCATGAAAATGTTGACAACTTGAAATGTTATGCATCATTTTGATCACTTCCCAGAATTGTTGGTTTCTACACAGTATGTCATTTTCTTTTTCAAAATTGGTTCATATCACATCAAGGAAGGCTCTAAATGGTCACATAGCCTTCAAAAGTAATTTTGCTTAAAAAATGAATTAACAAAAGTTCACAAAGTTAATGGAGACCTAAAATATTCAGCTGCAACTGAATGCACATCATGCAATAAATTTGATAGCCAATATCTTCAGCTGGTTTCATGGTAGGCCTACATGTATCAAGCAACAAGCTCCAACCACGGGTGTTGGAAAAGACAATGGATGTGTCAACAATTTTGATATATACTGTAGTATGATATAATATGACTGCATCTTGATGTCAAGCATTGTATCAAAGCTTTCCGTCTCTGCTACGATTTACTTCTAATGGATTGTTCAAATAATTGTGTGTGTGTGTATGTGTGTGTGTGTGTGTGTGTGTGTGTGTGTGTACATGGTATACCTGTACATTTCAAAAAAAAAAAAAATTACCATTACACCAAGGAGAATAAATGTAATAGTACATTGTACTATTGAAACAATCTACACAAATACATATTTTGAAATTATGAGCATCTGATGTAATTTACATGAACATCGACACTGATATATCTTGCTGAGTTGTTACCTAATCAATACACAGTTTTAATGATTTCAGTTCTACACAACGACAACAAGAAATATAGAAAAGTTGACTTGGGGCACAGCGTGACAGTCTTTGGGTGTCTTTTTCTTCTTGTTATTGTTATGTTCCTTATCATCCCTGTTTTTCTCAAGGACCAAAAGGGTATACCCAGTACAGCCTGAAAGATGAATGTATGCTTGGAGATTAATACTTGTCTAATTAATACCAATCAAACTGTCTTCTAGATTTCTTTATTTTTTCTTCCCCCTTGCCCTTCCTAACAAGTACACACAAACATATCAACTACATTTGTACATACAAACATATCAACAAGCTAAACAAAGTTTAAGTACCCTGGTATTTAGCAGCACTCCTGAAAAGTGAATACTGAAGAAGAAATATAGAATTATGAAAAAAAAAAAGCCTTTATATCTGATCTGTTCTGATCTGTGCTATAATATCAGGTGAGTTTAAGTCAGGACCAAACACAGTACAACAGGTTGGTCTTTTTATTTGTTAGTTTGATTTTCTTTTTTAGTTGTCCATAGAAACCTTAGAAACAAAAACTTTACATTTGATGCATCTATGCTTGAGGAAACATGAAAAAAAAAGACTGCTATTGCACATTATTCCATCAGGAATTAAAATACAAACAGTACATGTAGCTCAACAGCCATGATACATGAAGTACAGCTCTGTACTAACAATGTGAGGAATAGAATGAAATGGGATACAATGCTCATAGTGTAACTAAAACTAGATGCCAATGTGGTTTTTCAGCATACAATAATTCCTATTCCTGCATTTATGGTCCCAATTAGAGGGGAGGGATCATGCCCAGTTTGGCATTCCTAGGGTTCTATACTTTGTAAAGTTCAACTCTCCAGAGCCAAGAGTAGTACACATACTGCCGAGTCTGCAGAATTACGAGTTTATGATAGCAATCATTGGTAGTAGCAATCGGAGTGGTGTGGCAATTTCGATTGAGCCTGCCTCTCCTTAGAATATATTTTATATTATATCATAATATATAATGATCAGGCCCGTAACTTTAGGGGGTTCGAATGAACCCCCCAGCGAGCAGGGTCCGCTTGAACAAAAAATACACCCCTCCCGAGTGAGACGCTATCCCGCTTGGTTGCTTAACTCCCTCAGAAAGATCCACTATTTCCAATTTTGAACCCCCCCCCCCCATAAAAATCCTAGTTACGGGCCTGATGATTCCTGTTTGTGTTGAGAAAGTCTCTGTCAGATTTCAAACCTGCTTGTTTGTAGGGCACAAACACATCTTTGTGTACATTGTATTGTAGCATGCACATGGAAGACATATGAAAATAAACTTATCAAATTGATTTATCATACATAATGAGCTCTTTGGTGCTGGTGGATTCTATCCCCATATGTCTAGATCACCTACATTTTCTTGTTTCAAGAAGAACACATCATCAAAAAATTACAACACATTCTAGAAAAACATTTGGCTACTCTTACAGCACACAACACATAGCATTGGAAGAGATCCTATCAACCTCACTGCATAACATATAACAGTATGTCTACACTATGAGATGTTTTTGTGCATTGGCTTAACCATCATTACAATACATTGTCAGAAGGCCCTCAAGAAAATGCTAAATGTTTTCATAGTAAACACTGCACCTGTCACAGCCATATGTCAATGTCATAAATAATCAAGATGCCACTAGTCTAGACATTTCCAGACATTTTGCATGCTGATTTTACAAGTGGAAGACATTGTTGCACATTCAGAGATTCCAAAGAAGTTTTTATTACCAGTAGGCAGCTACAAGTATGGTAATTGAACTGTTGGTTGGGGGATTTCACGAGCAGTTCACAACCTCACAGATGATGAGCTTGCTCTATTATACCCGTGTGTAAGTACAATTAGAGTTCAGGACTGTACAAAATGGCAACATTTCGCATGTACTATAGTGTAATGTTTGCTTTGCAACATTGTGGAGAATTTGGCTGCTACCGTCAAGAGAGTTACTTTGCATAAAACCATTAAAGGGATGGTACAGTATTGGTGGAGATGAGAATTTGGCTTTTAACTTTTTGCGAGATACCAAGAAAACACATGATATAGTGCAGAGCTTACCATTTTAAGAGGAATTCAAAGTTTATTTGATGAAAATAGGGTTTGGAATGACTGAAACATCCAAAAACAAAGTAAAACAAAGCGATTGTAATAAAGTGTGGGTCCCACACTTTATTGGAATCGCTCTTTTGTAGATATCTCAGCCATTTCAAAACCAATTTTCATCAAATAAACGTTGAATTCCTCATAGAATTAATGCTCTTTCATATTTTAGAAGAGGTTTCTCATTATCTCACCAAAAAATGTTAGAAACCTGAAATTAGGTCTCAACCAAAACTATACGATCCCTTTAATACTGAGGACTGCGCTGCTTCCATCCATATTGGATGATGTGCAAGAACATGTCATTGACGGAGTTCATAGAGAACAGCAGAGAAATCTTTCTTTCAAGAAAATGTGGCATTATAGAGACATCATTTGCATAAAAACCAAAAATGCATAGGAAGTCACACACAAATAAAAACACACTAAAATGTCCCAGATGAATTTCTGTAAAGTCCCCACTTGGGACCTCGGGAAAAAGACTAACATTCAAATGTCCACACTTTGATGACATAGAACTTATCTGTCAGTTTTACATCATGGTTTTGATTATTAAATCAAGCAATTGTAGCAATAGTAAATTTCATTCAAGCTTGATCACATGTCAACAACCAATGAATATTTGAAGAGTGTGTTCGCAAAACCCGATAAGTCCATATTTGCCAAATGGAGATATTTGCGATTAAAGGTCAAGAAAAATAAAGAGAATAATAAGAAAATTTTTGCTTCTTTTGACCATAACTTCAAAAATGTACCTTTATATGTAGTGACCAATATATCATTCAAAAGGTATTATTTTGTTCTTTATGACAGAGACCGTACTTCAAAATCTTTAAAATTGGTCTTATCGGTTTTTGCGAACACTCTTCATTTCTGTTAATCTGATCATACATTGACTCATCTTGTGGAATCTCAGAACCTTACTTCATGCACCCATGCTCTCAAAATAAATTTCATGCTCTCCCAATATATTCCATGTCATCCAGATAACAATACTTTCATGAAATTTCCCAGAGGACTTTTACTTCTTCTTTACCTTCCTACCCTTCTGTCTTGCTTTCCTTGTGCGATAATGAGCTGACCTCACGCGGAGGATCCTGGGATTCATGCTGGCGGCTGTAGTGGACACTGGTTCTTCGGTCAGAGAGAACCTTCGCTGTGACTGGAAACTCTTGCCTGCTATGAGGGCATCCCTGCCGCGTATATGTCGTCTTGATCCTGCGGTTCTTGGTCTTGCCTTTTTGTCACTCTTCCCCTCCCTCCCATCCTCCCCCTCATGACCACTCTTGTCTGCATACTTGCGAGCAGACAGCCCCAGCTTCTCCATCCTATCCGAAACATGTTCGGCCCCTTCCGTCGAGGCGACAGTCATCCTGTTGGCCCTCGCGCTCTGCACCCTCGAACTGCTGTAGGTGGCAAAGCCAGACCGCGGCCTGCCAAGGATGATGTTGTTTGTGTTGATGGTATTGTTGGGAGTCTTGCTCCGTCTGCAAGTGTGGCAGGATTTTGGCCTCCTCTTCTTCTTCTCTTCCTGCCGTGCATGCCGTATGTGCAGGTGGTAACCAAATTCGGTGCAAACCCTGTTGCAGTAAGGTTGTCGGCAATGGATGCACAAGCCCCTGCCAGCTGCATTCTTGTTTGGACAGTCTCCTGCACACACCAGCTGAAGGCATTCTTCACAGCAGTTCTTTGACTGCTTCGGTTTTGCCAGAGCACTGTGCGCTCGCTCTGTGGGTATGGCAGCAGTGTCGTTCCAACCTTTCCGCAGCCCCAGGGCAGATGCAGACCTCCTCTTTGGGGAACTCTGCTGGCTCTCCCACTCAGCCGTCTGATACTGCAGCTTCTCCATCTCAATCATCCTCTCCATCAGAGCCGCATCATCTGCATCCGGAGCGGTCCTGATGATGGTTCGCCAGTCCTTGTCCATCATGCTGAGCTCCAGGAGATCCATGTGGCAGTAGGGTTCACTCAGGGCATCGGCAAATGGATCCTGCCTCTTCTTCTTGGCTGCACTGGATCCACTGTATGGGAACATGCAATCAATGTTCCCTGACAGCACTTCTGGAGGGAGATCGAGCCGCATCAGTTTCTTCTTCATCTTCTCCCTGTGGCGACGCATGCGCTCCATCCTCTCCCGGATCTCTTCTTCGTCTTCCGAGGAATCCATATCCATGGATCCAATGGACCGTCTCTCACTCTGCTCCACCTCGTCACTCACCAGCGAATGCAGGTCTTCAGACACGCCCAAGTCAGAGTCTGATTCATCAAGCTTGTAGTCATCGTTGACGATATCGAAGGGTCCAAGGCTGCACTCACCGTCCAGCGATGTCCCGTCTTCTCTGCCATAGTCTCCATCACCTTGTAGCTGGTGAATCACGTTGGGTGAGAGCTGATCAAACCGCCTGACATCAGACAAGTTGGTAGCCATTCCAAGGGTGGAGTGAGGGCGAGGTGGTGGACTCGATCTCCTCCTTCTTGAAGAGACCATATGAGACTTGGGCCTCCTGCAATAAGCAAAACAGAGAATCATCAATTGACTTTTCCAAAGTCTTTCTTGATCTAATACAGGACCTGCTTACAAATTTGATTCCTCTAAAATAAGAATGAGGCATAGCACCTTCTTGCTTGAAGATATCAAGATCAATGTTTTTGTTGAATATATTTTTCTCTGACTATATTGATCAACAATCAGCATTATGAGAGTTGTTCGATGCATGTATTGGATATTAGGGTTAGGAAACAGGAAACATGTGGCATTTTATAATACATGTAAACATTACACTTGTTTGTCTATGAGCCGACAGCAAAATTTTACAAACACTGGACTTACTAGAAAACAACAAACCATACACAACTTCTTCTTGACAAAGGATGAATAGAAATTATACATGATTAAAGGACCTAGTTGAAATGTGAGTTAGTAAATACTGGGTCAAGTGAGACAAGGAATTTTAGTGAGCATTTGTCTTTTTTTCCTGTGTTTCTTTCTATATGTATTTACATGTAGGACATTTTTGTTCAGTTCCCCATAGTAGCGCAGATTGGCAAGTTTGACCATTCAATAAAAATTGTACAGTGGCACCCTGTTTTAATGACATCTGATAAAGCGAGCTGCCTGATATGATAAGGTAATTTTGCAAGTCCCATTCCTTTTAGATTCTTTTATTTTTACCCCTGATATAAGGAGAAACAAGGAAATGTCAGTGGTCTCGAGAATCTCATTATAGAGGCGACTCTCATTAAAACGAAGTCTCTGGGACCGACAGTTTTCTTTTGCTAGATCGAAACTTCATGATAATCGAACAAATGAAGTATAGGAAGACATATATATATATATATAATCAGACCTGAAGCAGAATCGGACCTGAATTTTCACCTTGTTATAACCTGAATTCCATTATAACTGTGTATTCATTATAATAGGTATAACGTATATACTGTACACTGTATAACGAGGTTTCCCTGTAAGTAGAAAGTCTTACTGCTTCTTCCGCTCCTTGAAAGGGGTGCACTGGATTGCCAGATCCGCCTGGAACTTCTCCATCTCCCCCGAGGCCTCCCGATGGTTCTGGATGCTAGGATGGGAGGAGGGTAGGTTGGCTGCCAGCTGGCTTCGCCTCACACCCTACCAACATCAAGAGGAAGGAAATACCACTTGTGAAATACTGGCTGCTGAGTGGGCAATGAAGGATTCCATAATCCATCCAAAGAACTGCAGCATTCAACACGTTTGATTTACAAACTATAAATTGTGAAAAAGTTTGAGAGAGTTACAAAGAAAGAATTGTAGACTACCAACTTATACAAGTAAGATCACCAGATATAGCTGTATAGCAACCATCACTTTTAAGAAATTAAATGTTTTGGTGGCCCAACTGGGCCATCCCTCCACCCCCCCCCCCCCCCCCTTTTTAAAAAGGTACACAAACAAAAACAAACAAACAAAGTAACATTTTATGTACATTTCTTTTTATGTTTTTCTCACCCAGAAAAGGAGAGAATAACTCGCTTATCAGTGGTTTGATAACTGCATGCATTTCAGCTAGCTGCTGCGACCAGGGTTGCCAGATTGCCACTAATCTTCACAACCAACAAATTCAGGCATACTATTTTTTCTTGTAACTGATTGACGAGTGCCCTAAATTGACAGTTGCAGTTGCAAGCAGTTGCAATTAAAACAACTTCATGCAAAAGTCATAAATTTATCTACTTTTTCTCATTAAACGTTTCTGCGCCAAAAATAGAACTAGATATACCCCTTTGTTAAATACAGTCATTTCATGAATATGTTGTGCCATGGAAAAGTAATATTTATGCCATTAATTTCATATTGAAGATGTTAAATTTAGTGGACTTTTTCAGAGTACATAGTATTTTAAGGCACTTTAAAATACCATGTATTTTAAAGTGCCAATTTTCACATACAATGTAATAATCATCTTTTGTCAAATCATTTGATTTTCTAATGATTTTCTTTCTTACTTCTAAGTCATAGTACACGGTATTTGAAATTCATTGCCATGCCTGTCAATTTTCATATGATTCTCATGGTTTACTATTATTTTGGCAAAGATAATGAATGCTGAAGGTTAAATTATGCTTTGGAGTTGGAGAATCAATGTTAATATGTACAAGAAGTAGTGGAAATGGTTTCTTAGCATAACAATGGCTGATGACACGGCCGAATTTACAATTGTCAAATGTATAGCACAGGAGATATGAAGTAGCACTGACAATGAAAATGAGTTACGGGAAAACCTTATAGGGGTCTGCAGCTAAGACTAGTTTCCTGTTCTGTTCTGCTCTATTTACATTGAATAAGAGGAGAAGGGAAGTTACCTGAAACCCGGTAGAACCATATCTCCCATTCAGGTGGAGGCTTGCTTCTGTGACCTGCTGGGTCAGCTTCCGAAAGGTATCCTAGCAACAAGATATCAACAATCGATACTGCTCGCTCATGCTCTGTTCCAGAAGATATGGCGATGAATGACAGAGGTTGTACAGTAGGCATGCCTCAGTCGTAAATCATTTTTACTGTGATTATATTATTCACACAATTGCTTTCATGATTTATCTTCAATTGAAAATATATGACATATAAAAATAGTGATATTTCATCTACCAGCGACAGGTGTCTCTAAACGTTGAAAACATTTTATCTTATATAACTCCAGAACAAAAAAATATAATTCCAGATTTAAGAAGGAAAAAAAACAAACAAAAATCTTATTTGGCTTGTTTTCAAGGACAATATTACAAAATACGAAAGGCTCTGGTTAGTGGTTAGGGTTTAAGAAAATAACAAATGCCTTCCTTTTTGATGAACATTTTGGACTGGTACACCTGCAATCATAAGATTCAATATCATCTTGCGGGCAAGTAAGCATGACATGACACTATCCAGTGGCGGATCCAGGGGGGAGCGCACCAAGCGTGCACCCTGCTCCCTTTATTATTTTTTTTAAAACAAAAGAAATAAAAAGAAAAAATGGGGGAGGGGTGCATGCGCCCCCTTTAATTTTGTAAGGGCACCCCTTCTTTACGGAATTCCTGGATCCGCCCCTGCTACCAAGAGTACACTCTTGGTACATGTAGAACACATTTTGTAGCGAGAGATTACAGGCTACGGTATGTCACACATCCTAAATCATCTATCTAAACAAGATATCCACTAAACATATTTAGATGTACAATTGAGAGAACAATAACAAATGTACAAATTATATCTACTGTGAAGACGGGAGTACAGTAATTCAAAATATGCTTAAAAAGTTTAAACTTACCTGTGTAATTTTGTAGAGGGATAAATCTTCTGTGAATAGAATAAAAAGAGAATACTTTATTGGATGCCTCTCTATGGAAATTGTGATTTTAAAAAGCAATTATAAATGATGAACGATGACAATCACATAATATCAGTCCAAATGAACGAACAGGATAATAGTGATGCATTAAAACAATGCAGCTACAATCAAACTCGGAGTTATTACACAAAATATTTCAATAAAGTATGCAAATCAAATCAATTTCCAATATATCCTATGATATATTATGCTTACTATTTACACTAAAATAAACTGTGCAGAATTTGCCAGTATGTCAGATAACATATATGATGCAGTATAATGACATCTCAGAAATAAGACTATAAGTGTCCCCATTATACTGTACGAGCTGAAATTTTCGCGGTGGTTTTATTTTCACGAATTTCGCGAATCGCCTTTGAACCGAAAAAATAACAACGCGCAAATAACTATAACAAGTTCAGTTAGACCCTCGCAACCGCGAAATTAACAACACGCGAAAATGTCCTCCAAGTAGCAATACGCGAAAATATCTGTACACAAAAATTTCAGCTCGTACAGTACTCCTCTGCATTTTTTTCGAAGTCAAGATACATCCATGTATATCAGATATCTACCAATGCAATTCAAATGAATGTCTTTCCCATGTTTTTTGAGATAAGTGGCATTATATAAATGCTTACATTCATCATCATCATCACACTCCTCTCCTTCAAAATGGACATACAATGGTACAAGTAAATAAATATTTATGCAGATTTACTTCAATTTTTTTTTTCTCTTTTGTAGTACAGTGTACCTGCATTAGTCTGTTGTGTTCTTCAAATTTGTTACAGTACATTGTTACTTCACTTTCACTGCTTATAAATAAATATATTTGTTCTTTCTTCTTTTTTTTTTTTTTGGGGGGGGGGGTTCATTTGGAATATGTACTTTCCATGCTATGTAAAGTACATTTGGTTTTTTGTTTTTGTCTTTTGGGTAAGTCCTGAAAATTTGCTTTCACTGCTATGTTAGGTTTTTGAAGGAGGGGGAGGTGTTCTAAATTTTGGCTTTCACTACTTTATGTTTTTTTTTTTCTTTCAGTTTTAAAGGGGATGGCTAGTAACTGATCAGTGGGAATCAGTGGGAATGCTGGGGCATGATTGTTCCAATTCTTACTTGTGGGATTCATCTAAGAGTACATTATATATCTATTATTGTGTGAAAATTATTTGCTTCAGAACGGTCTCACATTCAAGTAATGTGCAGTTTAATGCCCTGTCACTGTACAGGCATGCTAACCTGGAAACATTAAACTGCACATTACCTGAATATGAGACCATTCTGAAGCAAATAATTTTCACACAACAATAGATACATAATGTACTCTTAAATGAATCCCACAAGGATTGGAACAATCATCCCCCCAGCATTCCCTTTGATTCCCACTGATCAGTTACTAGCCATCCCCTTTAAATTACATTTATCAATCAACAAGAACCCGTATGACATTAGCTAACATACCTTCTTCAAGCTGAGTATTCAAATCCTGCTTGAAATGAGACCAACTTCTCCAGTGGAGTGTGCCCTGGAACATTAATTTCACATGAAGTTTTGGATCTTAATTTCTTTCTTTTAATATACAAATACATTTGATAATAACTTCCATCCATGAGATACATTGTTCAAAGATTGCTGTTTAATATTTTGATCACAGAGTTAACACAAAAAAACTATGTACAGTGAAATACATAGAGCATAACACTCAATAAAAACATTTCAGAGTTCTGCTTTGTTTGTGTGTTTTTCTTGTGACACACACGTATCTGTCAATTTGCTGTTCTTGAAATTACAGTGTATGTCTTTAAAATATTTGTCATAGACACACATATCACATAAATACACATAATCGGGTCACTGCATGAAGTTACACATGTTATAGTAGGTAGTAAAATCAAGGTCAACCCACACACAGTTCTGATTTCTTTTATCATGTGACATTTTAAAGCAAGGAACTTGCGGCAGTACTGTAAAAGTGGAAATTTTTGTTGAAATTTTCATGAAACCAGAAACCAGCCCGAAAATAAAAGCACACATATATTTTTGCTTGCTATACATGTTCCAGTAGAGCATGCCTTGATTCTGTGGAATTTAAAATGCACAAAACTCATCTTACCTGGACAAGAGCAAAAAAAAAAAAAAAAAAAAAAAATCACTTACACGAAATTATCCACTTTTACAGTATATGGGATATGAGATCTCATGATGATTTTCAGACTCTCACATTTGAACAACTATAGATTAGTTATAATGGGTACATAATCTATAGTGATTAGGACGAGGAATAAGAATGCTTTCAAAATTTAGAGCAAATTGCAATGAACAAGGATGATGACATGGCAGCCTCACCATAAGAATGTATGAGTTGGGGGCTCAAGGAAGCAGAACAAAAGGAGAAGGCATACCGGTACATGCATATATATTACAATGTACACACAGGTGAACTTGTTAAAGGCATAATTTACCATTTGCAGATGAAACAAAAACCCAGCATTAGTGCTTTAAAATACAAGTATGTAGTTCTAAAATGTGAGTTAGGGATAGAAACAACCACTGTCAAAATTTGAGTTCGTATAATCGATGTTAAGTGTTGTTAAATACACAAAATGTGAACAATAGTTATAATAAGAATGTTTCCAGACTAAACCGTATACAGTTACGGTTTATTGAGAAAAACCCTGATATCTCCTTATATTTTAGGTTTTATTGCAAATATTTCATATGGTAGGATGTTTTATGATACAACAGACCTACACATATGCATCAAATGTGACATCTTGAACATTTTTGAAATCACTGCTCCCACAGGTAAACTGGACCTTTAAGCAAGCGATATTGTAATGGAATTACACTGCTAGGTTGTACCTTTCTGAAATATGTGAGGCTCCTATAAGATGTCATCATCATTGTTCAGTGTGATTTGTTTAGGTTTTTCAAAGTATTGGTTTCTCTGCTCACAGACCACAATAAATTCAACAAATCTATAAAAACATGGAATTATCGATTTATGTATTTACGTATTTATGATGTGAAGTTTTGAAAATTGTCTGGAATATCCCGTTAACATTGGGTGGAATGCAAAGCATTAACAATAATATTACTGGTGATGATAATAACTGTACCGTACCTTATCCAAGCCGAGGTGGAGTGGAAGGTCATTGCTGCGGACAAAGCCCTCTTCTGATCGGTCCTTTTGGAATCCCCATCGCTCACTGGCTCTCATTCCATTCACACACAATCCCTGGGTGGCCCGCAGGTTATTGACTCCCCTTCCAACCCCACCCTGGGGTCGATGCATGGGGTGGGACACCTGCTTGTTGCTCCTGACAGCGGATGGTGGTCTGTTGGTGGAGTATGCTTGATGGGTGGACCGGGGTGAAGTGGACTTCATTTGATGAGACCTACAAAGAAAGAAGAAAAAAGAAATTGGTTTATTTTGTTTCAGATATGGTACTAGGTAATATACAGTGCACTAGCCTTCGATCAAGCCCTTATGATATTTTATATATGTTCTAAATCCCCCTTTGACTGAACCACAATTTAAAGGGAAAATCCAGTCCAAATATAAGTTAGTCTGATAAGAAAGAGTAAAACATTACGAGTTCAACAGCATAATTTTGATCAAAATCTGGTGAAAAATAAGCATGTTATGACATTTTGAAGTTTTGCTATTTTTTCTGGAAACAGTTCTTGAATGGTCAATATAAATATGCAAATGGCAAAGTGAGCATGTCATCCCCTTACAACTTGCAATATAGTTTGTACATAAAATTGTGAAATTTCCAGTTTTTCACTCGACGCAATTATGCCCGAGGCTCAAATCCTCGTATTGTATCTAGCTAATCACTATTCTGAAGTTATTCAACCAGGAATAACATCATGTTTCAGACTGCAGTGACAGAAACACTGAATTTTCGTCATTTTTTTAAATGGAAAATTGTGAGGTTATGACATGGTTAGCTCACTCATTTGCATATTCACATTCACTGTAAAAGTTCACTGTTTTGCAGAAATTAGCAAAACTTCAAAATGTCATAACTTCCTTAATTTTCATCCGATTTCAGTCAAATTTTTACCATTGAACTCGTAAGATTTTACTCTTTTTTATCAAACTAACTTGTATTTGGACTGGATTTCCTCTTTAAAGGTAGGGAATCCCATTTGCACGCCTTAAATGAAGAGTTGTATAAATACAGTGGTATGTTGAAGAGAGTATCATTTTAGAAACTCCCATAAAGTATTGAAAGTGGAAGGTAACATTTAGTACATTTTTTTGACCGTTAGATTTTGAATTGAATTGTTTTCGGGGCTCACCGTAAATTCCAGTACATTACTAGGCTACCTTTGCAGACCCTTGTAGTACTGCATGTGTGTCCATCATGTATATTTTGTGAAGAAAGTTCATCAACACTTACAAACATTTCTATATACATTCTTGCCACACACTCTATATGTTATCACATCAGCTCTTGTACTTTTAGATTTGTGTTTATAGATCACAAATACAGGAGAATGCAACAAAAAGGCTTAAGTGTGGCTGACACACAGAACTACTGAGTAGTTGAGTTTTGTGCATTATTCAAATTTTAGATAACTCTTGACTTCCAAATTTCTAAGCAGTGGCCTAAGCAAGTCCCCTGAGGTTCATATTTAATGTTTTGCTGCATTTTGGGAGGTCTGTAAAAGGTATCCCCTACCTTTAACAGAGATACCATAAGTAATGCAGACATGATTCAAGTAACTAAGTGGCTTATACTCAATTATAACAATCCCCATCCCATGTGCTAGTTCTTATGTAACATAAGAAATTTTATTTTTAAAGTTACAAGACTAGTGCACATAATGTATGTTTCCTAATGACAAATACAATCTACATATATGTATGATTATGTTTTGGTCCTTCATGTCAACTTTTGAACACTAATCTGTATAATATATAATCTCTTGATAGTTTGCAGACAGTATTTACTCTAGAAATGTGAAGCAAAGCACAATCTGGCGGATTTTGTCTTTGTTGTCTTTTGATAATCTTGGAGTCGGGCTTTGTTGGGTCATTCCATCCTTTATAATGGATTTAAATCTAACTTTTTTCAGTCAATGAAAGATATGGAAATTTGACAAAGTACATTGTATCACAAAATTTCAGAATGCTATCCCTCTGTCTACCTTCACTCAATCCTCCCCTTTCACCTAATATATTACCTTTTTGTTGCTTTTTTATTTTCTATACGCCAAGTTTTAGATATGTCTTAATCATGTTGCTCACATTAGGGTTCTATGTTTTGTGTGTGTTTTTTTTTCTTCAGGATGTGGCATATAACCCTCCTGTATCATTTGTTTCATTTTATGACAATATAAAGAACTTGTTATCCAGTGATTTCTCACCCAGTATATTCTCCATTTAAAATCAGTAAGTATTCCCATTTGTATTATTATCAATGGTCTTTTCTTAACATAAACAGGACAGCTACGGAAAAGTAGGCTTCAGTATTCCTACTGATCACATAACAATTCTACTTATATGTACGTGAAATGTACATTGTATAGGGTCTAGGGCAATTGCCCCGGACCCTTCCCCTTCCCCTAATCCTAATCCTGAGCCTAATCCTAATCCAAACCCAGACTCTAACCCTAAACCTAATCTTTTAGCCGGGGTGGGGGGAGGGGGTCTATGTACAATGTACATGTTACCATGGATCAAAAATACCACATAAGCCTTAAAGTAATTGTACTGATCAAACTATTCACTGTTCCACGAGCACATAATCATTCATATATCTAGAAACATATTTATAACCAAGGACAAGCCTTTTAAAGGGAAATTCTGGACAAATTAAAAGCTATTCTTTTTCATAAAAAAAGTACAAATTTACAAGCACAACAGGAAAAATTTGATTAAAATAAGATTTTAAAGGAAGATATGAAATTTTAAAGATTTGATATATTTGTTCTCAAATAGTTGATATACCATAAACATGCAGATGAGTGAGCTGATGTCATCATTTTACAATTCTCCATTGATCATGTAAAAAAAAAAAAATGACCGAAATTGAATATTCTTCTGCTATAAGTATAAATATATTTAATGTTTCCTGGCATACGTACATTGAAACTTAAAATTGTCTTCATAGTACTTGCAAAATTGTACTCTTTCTCTTCAGACTAACTTTAACTGGTTCAGAATTCCTCTTTAAAGGGTGTGTACAGTTCTGGTCGAGGTGAAGATTTAGCTTTTAACGTTTTGCAAGATATTCAGAAACTACTCTATGAGATGTCGAAGAGCTTGCAGTTCTAAGGGGTATCAAAAGTTTATTCGATGAAAATCGGTTTTGAAATGGCTGAGATATCCAAAAACAAGGTGAAACAAAGATATCCTAATAAAGTTGGGGCATGTCGCCTTTTATTATTAGCACTTTTTTTGATATCTCAGCCATTTGAAAACCAATTTTCATCAAATAAACGTTGAATCCTTCATAAAATTACATGCTCTTTCATATTTCATTGGAGGCTTTTCATTATCTCACTTAGGAATGTTCAAAACATGAATCCCCACCTCAACCAGTACTTTACAGTCCCTTTAACCTTGGGAGGTTTATAATATGTCCTTTTTATAATTCTTTATAACAAATGTCCGAGGTACCTACATTTTGTGAATTCCACAACACTTGGAAAGCTAATTTACATGCAGTACGGTATCTACAAGTAGATTTGAATCTACAAGTTGTGTGCCCCACTCAAAAGATCTTACAGAGATTAAGCCAAGACCAGGGCAGTAGGCAGTACTTTTTTTATCATTATCATTTTCAGAAGATCACACATTTTCACAGCAAGGTTCTAGTGATAAAGTTAGAGAATGTGAGTTGATTGTGTGCACTGATACACTTCTTCCAATGTTCATCATCATCATCATCATCATCAGTTATCGGAAGTCATCGGAAGTTATACGGCTGTTGGAGCTGCATGCATGGTCCCCTTGTTTGATTGTTGGTATACATGTATGTTTACAAATTAAAGTTTGTCAGGAAAGTGGTATAACTCACCCAATAAATCCCTTTCTTGGAGTATTATTCGGGTCAGGAGCGGGCCAACACTGACTGTAGACTGCCGTCAGCACTGCAGTGTTGGAAACGTCAAGCTGTGACTTCATTCTTCCTATACTTATAGAACAATACTCACAATCACTGACACTGGCTGGCGGTCACCACGGGTACCCACTCGCACTAACGTTACACTGAAAACCACAAGGGCTCCACAACTTTTGGCATCTCATTTTGTGCGTTTGATCAAACGAGAAGTAACTTGATTCCTAGAAGTCGTCGCTGCGATGTCAGCAGAGCCTTATAATAAGCTTATATCCAAAGTTGATAATCACTCCACACAACTGCACAGAGGAATATATCGATATACAGGACGCATGAGTTGCAGAAGCTGTTTATCGAAGAACCAGGCCAGGCCGTCTACGACTGACGGATCGCCACTTGACATCTATCTGTGGCCGAAACTCTCGGCCAGGCGAGTCACTTCACGTCGTGCAGGCTGTGCGTGAAACTACAACCACGTATTAGCGACACCTGTCGCCCCGTCACTACAGTAACTGAACGCTTTTCGTGGAGGGGTGTAGGGGGGGGGGGGGGACTGGAGAATGGTGCGACTAGTCGTCCTTCCGTTCTGTTTTTGAAACATAGACCTGTTTAAGAAGATTGCTGTTTTACCTTTCATTCTACCTACCATTTATTACGTTCTTATTCTCAAAATATTTATCATCTTACAATTCCACCTAACAACAAAATTAGAAAAATATGTTCATTGATGTAATCATTGCAGAGATAGCTCTTTACTTCGTTTGGCAACCATTGGATTTACCATAACAAAAGTTAATTCGGTACCTGTTATCTATTGTTACCGTTGGCATTGTAAGCTGGCCAGTGACAATAGAGGTCAATGAATTCAACAGAGGTATGGCCTTCAGGACCTTTGACACAATCTTATTAAACGCAGAGACTAGCCCCGCCGAATTATTATTCGACTATTGATTGATGAACGTACTATTCGCGCTGGGAAAAAAAAGTTTCAAGAGGCAGATGAGGGGAAAAAGGCTAGTGGAAACCAAAGAAGTATATAGTGATAGATCGATGGTTTTATCGATTTTGAGCGTAGTACAGTTGTCCGATCCAAACAGAGAAGACTATGGTTTACAACATGGGCAGAACTCCGTCTCTGAAGGTGAAAATTGATCTGATTCTTTATTTGTACCTGCATGATTAATGTCAAGTCAGGTTGAACTCAATACTGAAAGAATGAATTAGAGTCGGTTATTTTGCATCATTCGCAAACAGCGGTGTTATTGGTCTATACCGTCAAGACACTGACAGAGAACTTGTTCAAGTTTGAAGGATTGTTGTTTTGTTTTGTTTTGTTTTTTAATATTACGCAAAGACAAATATCAAAGCTGTATTTATTTTCATTAACAAGCACAGATGTTTCATTAAAAACAGCAACGACAACGAACGAGAACGACAAGGAACAAGGCAATCGGGTGAATGTACAAAGCTATTCATAAGACTACTAAGAATTAATCTATACGAGGTCTAGACAGGACGAAAAAGCAGCAAAATATCACAAGCTTTTTGATATAAGATTGTGAACATATATATATATATATATATATATATATATATATATATATATATATATATATATATATATATATATATATATATACAAAGTGCAACTTCCGACTTCTCATTATATATATATATATATATATGTGTGTGTGTGTGTGTGTGTGTGTGTGTGTGTGTGTGTGACTTCTGTTTTACATATAACTTTTGCTGCAAGCGGCGGTTGAAAGCTCGGCAAATAAAGGCAAAGAAAGCAAAGAATCAAGCTACGTCGCGCTGGCTCCTCCTTCCCGTTGCAATATATTTTATTTAGCAGTTAAATGATAGTTGCTGGCAGCATTAGTAATGAAAATCAAATGGATGGTACGATCAGATGTTGCCTCAGGGTCGTTGTGGCAATAAGTAAATAGCTATACTGTTCGGAGCCTTATTGTGTTGCCGTGAATGACATGCAGGGCGCTATCAGAACGTACACCTGTGTATTCAGTTCAAGAGCCGATGTTTTGGCCGTTTTCAGTCCAAGCTCGTTAATCCAACACCTTTAACTTTGCAAACGCTGAAATGACAAAAGTGTGTATTTTTATCTAACTGCCAGAGTAGTATTGATTTTAAGTTTCATTCAGCAAGCTAATAAAGGCCCTTCGATCATACACGGAGAGCCGCTTTCCAGCCAATTCACACAGGCAAACACCTGACCTTTTGAAAGCGTATTGATCGTTTGCTCGAGTAAACATGGGATATTATCTCCAGAACTGCGTCAATCCTATATCGGCAAGTGACATAATTTTGTACATCGATGTCACGCAGCTCTAATCCGTTGGGGTGGAACCGCAAACATTCAGAAATTCACGTAGAAATTCACCAAATATGCATCGACTAAATGCTGAAAGATTGATGTATTTATAGCCTCGCCTTCTTAGAATTGACTGACAAGGACCTCAGGTACTGGCAAACACGAAATGGTCTTACGTTGAATTTCTTGGTGGACTAAAGAAGGGAAAGAAAACGGGGTTTAAAAAAACACACGCACACATGTACACACGACAACAAATGTGTTAATTCCTTTCATGGAGGTAGGAATTATTAGGCTAGCCTGGTACGTCCTTGATGTAGATGAGGATCAAAAAGAAAAAAAAAATAAGACAAAATGTCATGCAGGATCAATTTTTCCATCGCGATACGGATCACGATTATGATTATTTTTCTTTTTTATCATTCTGTTTGTGTTTGTGTGCGTTTGTGTGTGTGTGTGTATCATGTGTGTGTACGTGTGTGTGTGTGGGGGGGGTGATTATGTGTGTGTATGTGTGTGTGTGTGTGTAAGCAAAAGTCGAGTTTCAAAAGGCGGGTGTAGAGAGGCATGATGAGGTACGTGGTCTAGGTGTGACTCGGGTGTGCATTATCGTTTGACTTTCAAACTCTTGGCTGCCTGGTATGTTAAATTTCTCGTTTTTATTTTTACTGCATTTTCCACTTCTCTCAATTAACATAGATAGCAGATAATAATGACCACACACTACAGACACACACACACACACACACACACACACTCACAAACATACACAAATACAAATAAAAATGATGCTATCCAATTTATCGTAACGGCATATAGAAAGACTACCAAATTATCGCCTATTCCACACCTCTATTTTTTTCTTTCAAACCATTTCATAAATATAGAACATATTTACGGCCTTACAGAAGCCTGGATCGAGAATGCTAATTATCACTTCAATTTCGTTTTGTTTGACATATTGTCAAATCAAATAAGTGACTTTTCTCGCGTCATCATCGCGAGAAAAGTAAAAAACGTCTGTGTCATTCTTTTTTTGCGTTTATTCTTTTACGTTTTATTTAATAGTACTGTATAGTTATGTAGTCTCATAGTAGGGCCAACTACAAACATGTAAATTTGGGTTATGCGTGGCAATGGATAATACGCACACACACACACACACACACACGCACACGCAAACACATACATATATAGGGCTTAATGTATATCTATGTGTATATATGTTTGTGTATACATATATATATATATATATATATATATATATATATATATATATATATATATATATATATATATATATATATTCATATATTTATATATTCATAGACACATTATATAGATATATATCCATGTAAATATCTCTATGAATGCGTGTATATAAAAAAATTCCACAACTTCAAGGCTAGCCTAATTTATGCTTACTATCCCATACTTAAAGTACGTGGTTGACATCAAATGCTGTAAAGTGTCAACTACTCAGTCTCAGTAGACAATCAGTCCCATCAGCAACGTGTTAATATATATTAAAGTTCGACATTAAAAGTGGCCCAGGGCCACCAGAAATAGATGTCAGGCCACCATTACTAGTACAGTATTTAAGAACTTTGTATGTACATTATATACATGAAGAGTTTGTTCGCAAAAAACCGATTAGTCCATTTTTGAAGATTTTGAAGTACGGTCGCTGTCATAAAGTACAAAATAATACCTTTTAAATTATATATTGGTCACTACATAAAAGGTACATTTTTGAAGTTATGGTCAAAAGAAGCAAAAATCGGAGAATACGTTTAAAAGATATGAAATTTTGAAGTTTCTGCTCAGTCATGGTGGGATGAAAAGACTACTATAGCTTGTGACGTCACATGTGTACAATGATTTTCCTCAAACTCTCACTGATGTGTTCTCCTAACATTGCTGCATTCACTCAACCCACATGTCTGTGAAGGTGAACTTGTCCTTTACACATGATTGTCATGGTTGATAATTGTTTTATAAAATTGTTTAATTCTTAAATACTTTTCTCACTCTCTTGTCACAGTACCTTTTACTTGAAGCCCTATACTATACCTGCCAATTTTCACATGATTATCATGATCTATAATTGGTCTAGTATTTTATCAAAATATTTTATTTCAAATGTTTTATTAGAACATTTTATTTCAAATGTGTTTGTGTGTGTGTGTGTGTGTGTGTGTGTGTGTGTGTGTGTGTGTGTGTGTCTATTTTTTTTTTTGGGGGGGGCCACCAAATTTCACTACCAGACCACCAAAAATTGAAATTTGAAAATTTTGGTGCCCAAACAGGCCACCAAGAAAAACAAGTTTGCGTTGAGCCTTGTAGAAAGTCAATAGGATTTTAGTTTGTGGCGGTCTCCAGAGGGTTAAGCAACACATGGATTACAGTAGATGGGACTGATTCATGACAAGAAATCATATCAGACAAATTTGAAAACTCCCACATATTGAAAAAGGAAAATCATTTATTACATACAGTCATCCATCAATGTCATTCCAGATTTTGAGACGAGGAAAAGAACACCAAAGAATAATAAGAAGAAAAAAAAAACCAGATTTTGAAAAACAACTTACAATGCATAGAAATCATGACACCGTCTAAATTGCTCGAATCAAGTATGTGACAAGTTCAAAATTAAAGAGACATACATAGCTGCAGGATTCAACGATTAGAACTTCTGTGAACCTTGGGAGAAAATCTCATTGACTAATTACTAAGATGCTAGCTAACAGTTAGATAACTTAAATTTGCACGCACGACTGAACTGTTTTAGTGATCATGACAAGTCTAGCTACTAGTTTGTACTTGTGATGCATCACAGAACAATATTTCATGTTCTTGAAAAGTTCAGTGATAAGTGTTCTTGACAACAGGCAGCAAAATTACATAAGAACAAGAAGGGCTGACAATAAAAATAGCTCACATTTACGATCTCCACCTTACACATCCCTTCATACGAACCAATATTTGCATGCAAAAGCGCTAAAAAATCCTGACATATAGTACAATCTCACAACTTTCAAGCCACACCGAGATCCATGGAGAATTGAGAGAAATGAAATAGAAAACAACAAAGATTTTGACTCTGGGTTAACACATGAACATTTTGATCTGTGTACCTGGGTACTTAAAAAATGGCCCGCCCTTTGCTATGTCAATTCTAGGTCAACGTGTATGTTTATCGATTCTCCCCTGGTAGACAGTCTGTGATAAAGGCACACAATATGAAAAGAAAAACAACTTTCTTACTATCAGTGACCTGCACAGGTGTTTGACATAAATTAAATCCAGTTTCCCAGAAATTCATGCAGCCTCTGATGTGAAGAAATTCGGAATCTGCTGGCCACTTCCTTCAATCAAGTACTGACACTGTTGTTTACTTTTTCAAATGAATACCAATTCTTAAGATAGCTATACCGACAAATACACTTGTAACCAATGGCACAACTGTCAAATACACCAAGCGTCTTCAGTTTTAATGCTTCTGTCAGCTCATCATCTTATATGATGACTTTAAGAAAAGAGAAAAAAAATGGCTGCAAAATACATGTTGCCTCTAAGAGCAGAAGGCAATGTAAGATATAAACTCTGGTTGCATAAAAGAATATCTCTGGCATTCTATCAGGTCATACACACTAAATACAAGGATAACTAACATTCTTTAAAACACACTGCCCTTTTCTCTGAGAATGACTTAGGGGTATGCGTCATACCTTTGACGTTAGTTTCTTTTCTCACGATGATATTTTATCGAACGTATGACATGAACCCCTGGACATTTACAGCATAGTTTTCTGCTCACGAACTCCTCTGGTGATTCAGCTATCATAGGAACAGAAGTTTTACCTGTTCTCATTGTGAAGGTGGGCTTTTTTACTGGAATTGAAGACTAGTTACCTGATTACATGTCTTTGCACCATGTTAGGACAATCTGCTATACTTCAAGCTGCCAATATGCTTCATCATGCAAGGTGATGCTTCCATATCCACATGTATGTGCATGTCTCCACGTGTCGGCAAAATTTTCGATTCAATCAGGAGTGCAAATACAAGCACCAGAAATGACTGACGTGTTAAGATGAACTCAGAGAGCGAGAGCGAGAGAAAAACCGCCCTACCATCAGCATCAAACAACAAATTCATGATGCCTTGACCGATAGATCAA
Source organism: Diadema setosum (assembly GCA_033980235.1). Taxonomy (NCBI): domain Eukaryota; kingdom Metazoa; phylum Echinodermata; class Echinoidea; order Diadematoida; family Diadematidae; genus Diadema; species Diadema setosum. Next base: position 35,265,253 of record CM067066.1, on the reverse strand, counting down.
ACATGCGACATGTGATTCTCTCCCTTTTCATGTCATTCTTGATATAAATGACTTTGTAGCTGATTTCAGATGAAATGTTACACAAGATACTCTACCACTTGCTGAAAACAGACACCTCACTTCAGCTCTTCTAAGCAGAAGCAAAAAAAAAAAAAAAAAAATGATCATGGCATGCACACACAAAAATAATATGTTCTCATATATAGTTCAGTCTGATTTGTTCTCTCATGACAGTGTCAAGAAAAGACAAGTATGATACAAAAAATACTGAACACTTGTACATCGACTGAAGCAAACATAGATGCTACATTACAATTACATAACCGCTCACCTAGTACCATTTTAGCCACCATCACAAATAATATAAGGTTGAAGATGTGGAGATCTACACTACCATACAGGTCTACATCCAACATAACAGATAACATGGACTCCTTGGGAAAACTTGATAATGTACTTTTTACTGTGCTTATATGAAGCTTGGAGAGCAGGAACATCTGAGAACCATAATTAAGGTGTAAAACTAATGAACATGATCCATTTCACATATAAACTGTCTCCATCTAACTCTTGACATGTGAGGTCACATTGCAACTCTGAATATATTATGTTCAATATCCACAATACTACTTCATTAAGAAACAAAATAAACCTCCTGCAATATGATAGTCACACAAAAAACCAAAAAAGAAACCACATATACATGCATAAATAAACATACCAGAAAAAAAAAAACAACAACAACAACAATACAAGACGTCTCCTCTAATCTGAACAGAATCAGTTCTTTGCCATTTGTGAATTGTAAAATCTAAGCACAAATAGCCACAGTCCATTGTCACGTTATCCAAATAGAAAACCGCAAAAAGAAAATTTAGGCAGTTTTTGTTAATTTGATTGATTATGACTGCACTAGAGTGCAGGTGGACACTAAATCCCCCTCCCCCACAACCCTCCTTATCATTGTTCTCCTCTGCCAGCCAAAGAACTGGGGAGGAAAGAGACTGTATTACAAAACATGCTATGAAACATGATTGCACATCTTACTTTCTGATATAACACAGACAGACAGACAGACAGGATGCAATACGTTGAAACATCCACCTGCTGTGTTCAATGAATGTTTGTCAGTCATTCTATTCTCCCTAAATCTCTGTCAAAGCTCACAGGAGGAGTCCGGTATGCGCTTTTGACACAAAAACTATAACGCCCACAAGACACGACATTCTTGCTGTATCAGTACACTTGTCCCGCGTCACTCATTCTTCCCCTCAGCACAGCATGGTTGCATTTCTAGCAGCAAACCCCTCGTCTTCAACATGACGACGAGATGAGAGGATGGAAAGGGGGGGGGGGGGGGGGAGTCCACTTCACGGACGGTCACCATTAATCAGACCATGTGACCCCTTCTCCACAATCTCCCTACTTCCTGGCCTACTCTGCCACCTGGGCCTGATGTCCAACATTGGACAACCAGCCCTAACAGATCAAACGTACACGACGGCGGCACCCTACAAAGGTGACGTCAGGCAGAAAGGAGCGACGACACATTACAGATGCGAGTGCATGCAGCACCAGCAGCTCACTGTCAATAAAGATACATCAGATAACTCTCTACAAGAAAGAAAAAGATATCACAATGACCATCATAACAACACAGTGGATCATATATTACACTTCAAAAAATGAAGCATATCATTCTTTTGCTAATCCTTTTTTTTTGTTGTTTTGTATTTCTCTAGTAAAAATTGCCTATATATGGTACATTACTGCTAGTCAGATAAACTACATGACAAATTCTATATAAGAAAGCTATAACACATTTTCTAATTCTCTTGATGTATACAATGATTTATGTCTGTTTTTTCTTTTTTTTTCTCTGCTACTCAAGGGCTATTTTATATCTGTACATTTGAATTACAATAAGAATTATGTACAACTTGGCCCCAAACACAACTAGGAAAGTGCAAAACATAAAGAAGTCTACTCCCAACTATCACATATATCTAAGAAACAACAACTTACATGGTATTCACTCCCTCAGTTTAATTGTTAATCTAAAGGCTTTTGGAAATACAGACACTACAATTCATACGCTTGTAGAATACATGCAAAATCAGAGAAAAAAACATAATCCGTAATTTTGTGCTAACATGCTGAATATTGTCCCCCCCCCCCCAAAGAAAAATGACCAAGACAAAAAGAAACATCATACATGAATGAAAGACATGTGAACAATCATCACATATCAACATATCACATCATGTATAGAACACAGACGTACAATGTATCGGCAGAACTGCTTTGCTGTGCGCTAGGTCTGATATTCTTTGTATAACACGCAAGGACAATACTATTGACATTAAGGAATGCTCCCGTTCGGGTGAAAACTGACATCCGCTACCGCCATCGAGGCAGCCTAGAGTTTGCAATCGTTGCAGCTGAGGTCTTCTCTTTCCAGAAGAGTACACCCTGGTTGCTATGGCAACTCTCGCATCCCAAGGAGGACAGCGTTCTGGGTTTGCAGTTTGCTTTGGTTCTTTTCCCTTCAACTGCAGCTGTGATAGACGAGAGGGATATGGGTGTTCCACTAAAATTTCACAAGAACACTGCACGAGCCATGCAGCGTCCAAGAATCCTATAAACTGCTAATTAGTGAAGGAAGGAGGAACTTGACACTCACATCACACCCCCCAAGTGATCAAGGATGCATTCATAAACTCCCCTTGCCCACAAACAAAACATGCATATATATATATATATATATTTTTGGTTTTTTTTTCAAGCTGACGTCAGACTGGTAGAAAAGATAGACCAAAGGGTGAACAACTACAAACAAAGCAAAGATGGCAGAAATATATGCCACCTACAATGTAATCATATAAAAGCCTCCACATCTGTATTTCAAATGCATATTTCATATTCAACATACATAATGACAATCTATTGATACCACAGTGAAAAAAATACACGACGTACTTTGCAGGGGAAAAAAAATGAATATAGCGACTATTGGGCCGCAGTTGCTCTATCACAATCAGACGACTAAATGTACATTAAACAATAAGAGAAAAAAAAGGAGTCAGGTCAGATGCTAAGTCTTGTATTTATGCTATTACAGTGTCTGGAAGGCAGAAGGCCTCTGTAACTTCGAATCAAAAATCTTGCTGGCATAAACACACAAACAAACAAAATGTCCGGAATAGGCCAAAATATTTTCCTTGTCACTGGCAGAACCGAACCCGTAATAATGTGACTCCTCCCAGACTCGTCCAAGGTGTGATGTTTGAATGCAGAATTATTAAATATAGAAACACTTCTGTGGTACAAAGCACCTTTACAATATTTCTACAATTCTTCCTTAAGAATTAACACCATTTCTCCCTCATGCCCCTCCCCCCCCCAAGATTTAAAAAAAAAAAATGAATAAATGACCACAGTAAACAAATTCACAAACAATCTTTCACACATGCTCACAACAAGGTTTAAATCAAGACAGTTGGTAAAGGATCCCTGTAACAGAAAGGACTGTACATCCACCATCTACGGGTGACTGGGTTACACCCACAGAATTTCATTTCCAGAGAAGAGGGTCCCTGAACACTAAAAGTAGCCACTTGAACTGTGCAGGAGAGCAATCTGTCACCAGCCCCTCCAAATCGATTCTCTCAGCCACCAGTTTGGATTGACACTTGGACCCTTCTTGGATGGCCCTGACTTGCTAACTGAGTTTTGCATTTCACAGCACTGTGGTCATGACGTTGGTTCTTTCAAGTTAAAAAATCCCATCTGGAATTTCAAAATACCCTTTACAAAAACAAAAAACAACAACAAAGAAACAAACACTAGAGCAGTCTAAATGCTATGCACAGTAGACTGGGTTTCTTCAACATCTCATGTATTCACTACATCTGTCACTAGTGCATGGCCTGTCATTTACATTTCGATGAAGTTCATGTGATCTTGACCACAGAGAAAATGTTGACCTCTAATCCTTTGTGCACAAAGGAAATATTCTCAATACATTTATATTCACTTCATTAAATGAAACAATTGCCAGACTTATGGTTAGCTGAACTATGTTTAAATTTGCCCTTTTGAAATTTTACCCCTGTTTGCACCCTTCCAACTTATCTATATTACTAATGGACTTCCCTGGCTGGAATTAAAGTTGAATAATGCCATTTGCACCTCAAGTTCAGGGAACATGTATCTTTAATTTCATCCATAATCGCAAAATTCTAATCAATACATCTACACTTCATGTAGCATACCTAGGCCAGGTTTCTAAGGAAATCCATTGAATTTGTGTGCTGAAACCATGGTACGGGATATGGTAATGACCTACATACGAACAGACAGATGGGTGGCCTGGCAACCTCAAATCATAGTACGTCCAGCACCCTAATGAGCCGAGGCATTAATGAAATTTATCCAAATGAAAAGTATGTTTAAGTAAATTAGATGCTGGTTAATTTTACATAATACACATTGACAGAAGTGGGGAGAGACAGGGGTAGCGTAAGATAGAGACAGGTAGAAATTTGCTGATTTCCTTGTTTCATGTATTCTACTAAAAAATACCCATCATATATAAATTTGTTATTGCAGCCCGCACGTCAGAAGGCTGGGGGAGCCCTTCATTATTTGTTCTTCAGCTCTTGCCTGACGCGCTTCGTCGCCCGGCCGCAGCACAGCCCGCAGAAGAAGAGCATGCCGACAAAGCTGACGATGACGAGCATGAAGTAGTTGTGGGACGGTGAATTCCGTATCTGGTTGAAGATGTCGAGGAAGTCCTCGGCTGGAGCAACCTGTGGGAGGTAGAGGAAATCCCAATCGACAAAACACTCATCAAATCATTCTGAATTAGGCTCATGTCACTGTCTAATTGTACCAGGAAATCAGACACAGTTATATCTTCCTCTACAGATAAAATGTAAAAATATACTGAATATAAGAAGTTCTGATGATTACACCTTGAATACATCATTCATATAATTCACTCACTGAATTACGTAATGTACGTAACACAGAAATACCGACATGACATTAATCATATTGATACTTATCAAAAATGGTCTGTATGAGCTAATTCATCTGCAAGAAGTATTGTGAATATCACATTATTTCTACAAAATGACAGTTTTCCAAAACCCTATATCTAATATTCTTTTTAAAAAATCTAATGGAGATATTGAGAGTTCTCTGCATACAAAATTAAAGAATATGAAAAATTCAACAATAACAACAACAAAAGAAAAGTAGTAGTAAAAATGACAGCATATAGTGATCCAAGGCCTTGAATTGCTGGAAATAAGATATAAAACAATCATTGGTATTGCTCACCTTGGCAGCAAACTCCCACATTTCTTTGCGTTCAGCTAGCATCCGGCGGCAGTCCGGCTGTAACCTCACTGTTTTATCATCCAATGTTTCCAGCAGACAGGACATTTCTGCACACACAAAGAGAGCATTGGACTCGCATGAGACCGGATAAATCTACACCATGGCATCTACCAGCACCAGAAAAAATGTATCAACAGCCACTGAGTGTCAGCCATAAAGATAAAACCTGCTGCATTGTATAGTGACAATGGAGTAACATACATAGCAATCTTACCGTCCGATGCATTATGCATTTAACATGAGCTGAACAGAAAGTTATTGCAATATTTATTTTTGAAAAAAAAACTTTTCCCATATATACCAGTTCAATTAAAGGACACCTACAGTACAGCCCTATTGAAATCATTTTCCTGCATTCAGTCCTTAACCTTCTATTCAAAGAACACAGAGGAATTAATTATTACGAACATGAATGTGTGTACTGGTTACATTCTCTTTGATGAAGTTCTTCTCTTTTGTGTTTTAATGTTTCCTGTCAACATGCTGAATTCTCTTCTGTATGTAAAACATTGCAGAGTCTAACATCATTTTCAATGTCAGACTTGCCTCACCTAAAACTTGGTGATGAATCAGATGAAAATTGGTTAGTGACAAAAGTAATCAAACAAACATTTATAATAATTTGTAAGTCAACAGATTGCAGAGGGCACTCTCGAAATTCAAGCCACTAAATGCAATCTGCAGAAAGATCAAATTTTTTTCATCTTCAATTTTTCTAAATTTTTTTATTCACTTACAGTTCATTAAAAACAAAAAACAAAACAAAACAAAACAAGAGAACAACCTTCGGGAATAAACAGCACAACTGACAAACCAACAAATCAGAGGCTTATAAACTAAAACAGGGAAGTTCTCTAAGATGATGCCAAGCTTGGTATGTCTGAATGCAGGGGTCAAAGGTCAGAGTCATATTCTCCCTTGCTACATCAATAGGGTAGCTTTGGTATCATCTTTAGACCAGCTATGTTGCAAGCTACTGGGAGATGGCAACACAGTAAAATCCCTGTAAGCCTACAAAAATCAGACATGCCTCCCACATTAAAGGGATTGTATAGTATTGGTAGAGATGGTGACTGGGCTTTTAACATTTTGCAAGATACCAAGAAACCATTTATGAAATAGTACAGAACATACCATTCTCAGAGGAATTCAAAGTTTACTTGATAAAAATTGGTTTTGGAATGGCCGAGACATCCAAAAACAAAGTAAAACAAAGCAATTTAAAAAAAAAATGTGGGTCCCATCTTTAATTAGGATTGCTCTGTTTTGGATTATCTCGGCCATTTCAAAGTCAATTTTCATCAAATAAACACTGAATTCCTCTTGGAATTACATGCTCTTTCTCATTTCGTAAGACATTTCCTATTGTCTCACAAAAGAAAAAAATGTTAGAAACCTGAAGTCTGGTCGCAACCAAAACTATACGATCCCTTTCACTCTCTGTATGCTTTCACTATCAATTGGCATAACGCCCCCCCCCCCCCCCCCCCCCCCCATAGTGTTGCCCACACTGTCCTTATGCCTCGGCACAAAAAGGGTTATCCCTTTGTGTGCCTTGAGAGCCAATGGACAGAGTACTGTAAAACACGATATTTTCGCCGCATGAAATTTTCGCAAATTGAAGCGAACGGCCTTTTTTGCAGCATGAAATTTTCGCGAGTTGCCTCTAACATTCAATGCATATAGTGTAGACAAGAACTTTCACATGCATTTTTATGTCATAAAATCATTAATTTCGCGAAATCTTGGCTCTCACAAAATTAGCAAAATTAAAATGCACGCGAACATTCCTCAGTTTACAGTAACCCCCATAGCGTAGCACTCACTGTCCTCAGTCCCTAGCATAGAAAAGGTCAAAGCAGTCATTGTGTGTTTTTTCGACGGGGTACTCACGTTGTCCCTGCCCTTGAGGGATTCCCACGCAGTAGTGCTTAATGTCCAGAGCACAGGCCTTGTAGAGAAGGGGATCGACGTGGACATCGGCGAGGCCCTCGCGGAAGAGTTGGATCACTTGCTGTTATAGGATGCAGAACAGATGCATACACATCACAAGAGTCATTTAAAATTTGACCCTTTGCATCGGGGAAAATTCCATGTGTAACAAAATCAACTCTGTGGGAATTTTGCAGAATCTGAGAGAAGAGGAGTTAAGTTTCATCTCCCTCTGAAAGCAGGTGAATGCAGCATACCAACTGATGCAACATGTTTTAAGCCCTTGAGTGTGGGAGCTGTTTATGAAAAGGGTCTGTGAATTACGAGATCTCAATGACAAGAAGTTATGCCCCTTCACCCCTAACCATCCTCTGTTTTTATACCATAAGAAATCTTGAAATTAAACAAAGACCAAACTTAACCCCGTTGAGGATGGACTGATTCTGCTACAGCACTCATTTCCTATAGACACCCTGCCCGAGTACACTCGGGACTAGTCTTCTAATGGGTTAACAGATTTCCCAAATGATCAGTTTGTTGTTCTGCATTGTAGAATGGGTAGCGAGAATCCTGTGATCTCATTGGTCGAGAACTGTGTGTGTATTTTCTACTGGCCACATGATGCCTTACAGTGGGAAACATGTTGCGCAATACGCCAAACGTTCATGCACTCAGTACGAGATGCCTATTGGCTGAAAAATCATGCATCCAGGACTTTTGCCATGCATCCAGTAATTACTGGATGCATGATTTTGAAGTACTGAATGCATGATTTTCGGGCTTTTGTCTATGGCAAGCCAAAAGAAAATGCATCCAGTAAATTTGCCATCGGGTAACATGACCAATAAATGGATTTTTGGAAAAAAAAAATTCTCCCCATTCTATAACACAAATGACACACACGTCGTTTTGTGCGTCAGTCGGAATAGTGTGCATGCGGTAACTATGGAATTTATTTTAAATCTACTCGGCTTCCCCTCATGGATTAATTAGCATTCCATAGTTACCTTATGCAAACAATTCCGACTGACGCATTCAGACCTGTGCATCATTTGCATACTGACCTGCCGACACTTTGGATCAGAGATGTACTGTAGGTTAATCTTGAGGCACTCCTCCACCCGCCCCGATCCTGGGTTCTCTTTCTCCTCTGAGCACCTCTCATTGATAGCATCCAGGCAGTATTTGTTCAGCATGGGGTCCAGGCGGTAGTCCTCTGCCCCCTCTTTGATCACCTGTGGTGTGGGGTGAAATGAAAGTACACTGTGAAATTCAAAGACTGCACTGCACACCTCCAAAATTGTTACAGGACTGTATGTACCTATCTACTAATATCATATCCATAACTTTACAAGCAAGTAATTTTGAGTGTAAATTTTCCCTCTCCCTCCAAAAAGCAAACCTTTACAAACAAACAAACATGGCTACAGTGTAAATGGGGTACAGCTTTCTTGACTTATGAACATCTCAATGAGTAGAAATATCCCATACCTGCCAACATTTCAAGATGAAATATCTTACTCATGGATTGCAAAAATCCTATTTTATATGCAAACTGAGGTTAAAAATCTTACTTTCGGTCAAATCTTCAGAAAATACACATGAAAGGTATATCTAAATATTTTTTTAAAATCTGATTTCTCTGACAGAAAATCTGATTTTGCTATTTTTAACTTAAAAAATCTTACTGAATCTGATAAAATCTTACTAGTTGGCAAGTATGATATCCTACATAAAGGGAGATTTTCTTATTCTCCTTTCAGGACACGAAGAGACATTCATGTTTTCAGGGAGCCTCCTGTAAAATAAGGGAAAGTTGGCAGCTCTGAGTTTAAGTACCAGCTGACAAAGTCCAGAACCCACTGAAGGGTGCTACACATTTTTTATCATTATCAACTGCAGGATGACGCAAATATCAAGTAGCTCAAAAACCTGGCTGTCTAAAACACAGAAGACAACTGCGCAATAAATCTCACAGAAATATGTAAAACTAGAGAAGCAATATGAGAGCGCAGACCTCCGCCAAGCATGCAGCTAATTTCCACCACTGATTTTGTTCTTCCACAGAGATATCAGTGATTTCCACCCATACGCATTTATAGCATTGTGTGCTGAAAGTCGCCCGATTTCCCAATATAGAAGCCTTTGTTACGTCATAACCATTCAGCTGCACGGCGTGCCTCCCCCTAGCAGAAACTAGAGCACACACTTCAGTGCACGCACGCAAACCTGAAATATGTGCAGCCTGAACTCCCAAGTTCATTGACCCTACCTGCCAAAATATCAAAAATCCTTCATAAATTCCCCCAAAATTCTCAGATCACTACCAAAAGTTAATCATCTGTTACTTACAAATAAAGACAGAATAAACTGACCAGAAAGAATATAAATTATTAGTGGAAAAGTGAGCAAAGAAAATGGGATTCCATCGGGATTCGAACCCGAGACCTCCGGATTGCTAGACCGGTGCTCTACCGACTGAGCTATAGAAAGCCCTAGTGCAGTGTTCGTCCCAGAAACCCTTAATTCTCAATGCTCGGGTGGTCAGAAGCTATAGCAGTGTGTTTGTATGTGACACACACGCACACACTTGAACCTGGCATAAACCCGAAGGATAATTCAACTTGGGGATAAATGCGAGGGATCACCGAAGTGATGCAGCTTTTTGAGTTTGTAACAAATAAAGACAGAATAAACTGACCAGAAAGAATATAAATTATTAGTGGAAAAGTGAGCAAAGAAAATGGGATTCCATCGGGATTCGAACCCGAGACCTCCGGATTGCTAGACCGGTGCTCTACCGACTGAGCTATAGAAAGCCCTAGTGCAGTGTTCGTCCCAGAAACCCTTAATTCTCAATGCTCGGGTGGTCAGAAGCTATAGCAGTGTGTTTGTATGTGACACACACGCACACACTTGAACCTGGCATAAACCCGAAGGATAATTCAACTTGGGGATAAATGCGAGGGATCACCGAAGTGATGCAGCTTTTTGAGTTTGTAACAAATAAAGACAGAATAAACTGACCAGAAAGAATATAAATTATTAGTGGAAAAGTGAGCAAAGAAAATGGGATTCCATCGGGATTCGAACCCGCATTTATCCCCAAGTTGAATTATCCTTCGGGTTTATGCCAGGTTCAAGTGTGTGCGTGTGTGTCACATACAAACACACTGCTATAGCTTCTGACCACCCGAGCATTGAGAATTAAGGGTTTCTGGGACGAACACTGCACTAGGGCTTTCTATAGCTCAGTCGGTAGAGCACCGGTCTAGCAATCCGGAGGTCTCGGGTTCGAATCCCGATGGAATCCCATTTTCTTTGCTCACTTTTCCACTAATAATTTATATTCTTTCTGGTCAGTTTATTCTGTCTTTATTTGTTACAAACTCAAAAAGCTGCATCACTTCGGTGATCCCTCGCATTTATCCCCAAGTTGAATTATCCTTCGGGTTTATGCCAGGTTCAAGTGTGTGCGTGTGTGTCACATACAAACACACTGCTATAGCTTCTGACCACCCGAGCATTGAGAATTAAGGGTTTCTGGGACGAACACTGCACTAGGGCTTTCTATAGCTCAGTCGGTAGAGCACCGGTCTAGCAATCCGGAGGTCTCGGGTTCGAATCCCGATGGAATCCCATTTTCTTTGCTCACTTTTCCACTAATAATTTATATTCTTTCTGGTCAGTTTATTCTGTCTTTATTTGTTACAAACTCAAAAAGCTGCATCACTTCGGTGATCCCTCGCATTTATCCCCAAGTTGAATTATCCTTCGGGTTTATGCCAGGTTCAAGTGTGTGCGTGTGTGTCACATACAAACACACTGCTATAGCTTCTGACCACCCGAGCATTGAGAATTAAGGGTTTCTGGGACGAACACTGCACTAGGGCTTTCTATAGCTCAGTCGGTAGAGCACCGGTTTAGCAATCCGGAGGTCTCGGGTTCGAATCCCGATGGAATCCCATTTTCTTTGCTCACTTTTCATCTGTTACTTGTAACATTCTAAACCTTTCCTGCAAGTTTCATCCAAATCCGTTAACTACTTTTTGAGTTATTTTGCACACGGACAAACTAACAAACGAACGAACAAACCAACGGCAACGAAAACATAACCTCCTCCATTGGCGGAGGTAAATATCGATAACATTCTCCTTTACATGCTTAATCAATGATCCCTGCTATGAATCTAAAATAACTGATGATGAGAGATGGACACATTTACTCATGAAAAAAAAGAAAGAAAGTTGTGTTTGGCCAGACAAGCAACTATTCTCAGAGTCAAACTTTACGACTGCTCTTTTCATTGCTGAGCACTGGCCTATCATGCAAAGGTTCAATGTCCCATTGCCTACATCCCCTGACCCCTCCCCCTCATCTCCCCCCCCCCCCCCCCCACCACTCCCCCTCCACTTCAATGCTTCATCCTCTTTCATGCACTTCTTGTTTCCAATCTTGATAGGTTGTGATTGCATCGCTGCAGCAGAGTTAATGAACACTCACCGCTCCAATATGCCTGGCACAAGACGGGGATAATTTCTGTGGAAAAGCACAAGGGAGAGAAAATTAGAAAGACAGACAACAAAAAATGAATATCTTGAAAAACAATCAGTTCATTAGAGAAGAAATACCACAGATAAAATAGAGTTTTACGTGTTGTGGCTGAAATTCCTAAGTCAGGCTAATGACACAGTACTTTTGGTACATCAAATCAAAGAGCCAATACACTATTCCATGTCTAACCTAATTTTAAAAATGACAGATTACTGCTCTAAGGTTCAGAGGAAAGCATGAATGGTACATCAAAAAAATAAATAGAAACCGCGTTTAGCCACAACTTGAGGCATGCTGCCCCAGAATAAAGGCAACACATGCAAAGAAATTCTTCAAACTACAAAGAACCAATAAAAAGTTGTTAAAATAATATCCAAAAACTTTCTCTACCAGATGTTATCAATGCACAGCACTTTGATACCGTCTACTTTAAATCCTATTTACTCATAATCTCAATCTCTGCACAAAAGTATTGGCATGCCAGAGCTTATGTGCAGGGAACTAGGGTGACCAAACATGGAACCAAAATCAGACACAGTAACACCTGGGGGGAATTTCATTAAGTGTTTTCTCAGCAATCTTTACTGACAAATTTGCTCTCAGCCAATCAGATGAGAAGATTTCAGTAGCTCAAAACAGTTGTCAATGACTGACAAGTTTCATGAAACGCTGCCCTGAAAGGCTGGTTTTATGGAACAAAGGCACTTTTCTGAAACAGTGGGAATGGGGCCAAGCATTCGCCTGTACTCTGCATCTGTGACTAGTGAGCACTACACTGAAAGGAGTCCAAGATTAATCCTCAAAGCATCATGGAGGAGTAATAGGATTCGTACTGTACATAGCAAATTTATTGTAACAAATTGATAGAAATGTAAAGAGTTTCAACAATATTCCCCTGGAGCGAGTAGGAAGGGGAAGGCTCACCGACTGTCGCTTCTGGAATTCCGACCGCAAGCACTGGATGACTTTGCCCTCCATTTCTGCTGGGTTGGTCTTTTCTTCCTGGGCATTCATCTCGTTGCGACAGAATTTGTTGATGTCCAGCTTGCAAGACTTGCGCAGGGCGGGGTTCAGCTGGATGTTGGAGTTACGCTCTATCTGGCGTTTGGTGAGCACAACTTTGCATCTATGTGCAGAAAAAGCAAGAGATGGAGAGATTATATTTTATGGAATAAAAATCTGTCCACAAAAGCTGAATGGAACTCTGGAGGGTCGTCGCCTTGAGTGTCTGGTATATTTCCACAAAAGGATTCTCGGACCTTTGAATTAATCCCAAATGGTTGAATTTAATTTCGCCAATGTCATTAATGTCTGAAAAATCTGCCAAAATCAAGCCAAAGTCTAACAGTAAGTACTTCATCCTGGTTTGACTGCGAAATCCTGTCAGCCCATACAAGGTGTCAGCCAACTGACCACATAAGGAGCTCTTCCCTCTATTGACCGATTCTGTGACGCGCTATGTGTATTTTTGGCATGGGCAGCGCCATTACTGCGGTGTCTCAGCCGACCCCCCCTCCTCTCTCCCCACCCTTCTCACGCGCGCAGAATGAAAAACTGATGCATGGTTGCTTTAGCCAATGGGCGTCTCGTACTGAGTGCGCGAATGCTTGCTTAGTGCGCGAACCTTTGTTAAAAGTGCGCGATAAACATGTTGCCCTGGGGGTGGGGGAGAGCAGGGGGGGGGGTCGGCTGAGACACCGCAATTTGAGCTCATGGCTGCGCCCAGTGCCATAAAATGTCTGCTGCCCTCAACGAACCCGAATCGGTCAATATGAACATCAAACACCCTGCTAGCTTATGCATCATAATATGATAGTGACATTGACACATTTGTACAAAATTTCTGCAAAAATCATATGCTTGGTCGTCTATGAATAAAATTCATAATAAAAAGGTTTGATGCGGAGCATGTTACTTTTGGGGAGGGTAGGTCTCCTTGAACTGAATTGGATTGAACTGACATTCATTTCCACTTTCACATACAAAAATGACCCCCCCCCAAAAAAAAAAAATAAATAAATAAAAAATACATTTTGAAGTTTGGAACATAACTGGTACTTGAAACTGTTCTAAACAAGAAAGAAGTAAAAAAGAGAGAACTAGAATTCTGAAGAAAGCAAATACAACCTTAAAGACGACATTGAATATATGACATTATTTGGAAGAATGAGACAGAAATAGTGTTTATCCAATTAACTAGTCCCATGAATAATTTTCTATCACACAACAGAACCAAGTTTGACAAGACAACATGTCAGGTCTATTCAGTAGGCAAATATCCCAGGATAAAATTACTCACATTAATGCAGACAGATATTCATAATGTGGCTATCTCAACAAAATATTCCTCTGAGAAAATTCATACACCGTATAAACAATGTATGTCTGTTTTTCTCACTGCCTTTCGTAACACAACTACATTTCTATATCTCCAAGGTGAGAAATCCCTCACATTCCTCATGGAAATGGATACCACATCTTTCTCATTCAGTCAACTACTCGCAAAATTGTCTACACAAGTTTCAATGTGGAGAATATATGGCTTATACAATACTATGTTCATACATTCCACACACTTTGCAAGCCACAACATTACTGGAAAAAGGTGAACAGATTTTAGAGGACTTACTTCTGTTCCATGTCGGGATCATCTTTATGGCTCTTGAGACAGTCTATCATGGTGTCAGGGCTGGCATCTTTGCACTTTGTCTACAAACACACACATCCAATTCAAAAGCAAACAAGGATTGATGAGACATTAAAACACATTCAGTTCTCCAAGATGAAATGTACCTTGTAATGATTTTTTACACAACCATATCAAACAAAAGTTATACCTACAAATCATTATTTCTTATTATTCAATTGATAAGACTTCAAAGCATTTGACAAAAACAAGTGAAATGAAACTACAACTTCAGAATGTTACTCGATCAATGATACCATCGATTCATTATTTAACCCTTGCCGTATCACAATTGTAGACATGTCACTGACCTCTTTTATTGGACAACTTGCACATGGCAATGACAGAACTGAAGAAGTCTCCTCAGAGTGGATCCATTTGGAAAGGGCTTCATTTGATTTGATTTGATTTGATTTGATTTGATTTGATTTGATTTGATTTGAACAGATTTAATTTGCCCCTGATGATATTTCATCAATACGACATTATATATTATATTAATATCTTTTGTAGCCAGCAGCCACATAGCAGCATTTTGTTATTTACAATGCACAGTTATATTCTTTGACATGAACAACAAAACAAATGCTAGAATAGGCACACACGCATAAACAGATACAAGTGTGACATTAGAATAGGCTACTATGACACATCAAAACATATGAAGACAAAAATTGAATGTAAAGACACCAAAAACTTGACATGACAAAGGAGACAACTTACCTTGATACTCTTTTTACAGGAGTGCATGAGGGCGTAATCAATGTCCGGCTTGGCAGCCATCTCCTTCTCGCGGTTGAAGAGTTTTACGTGGCAGTCATTCTCCAGGTCGGCCTGGTGCGAGCGCAGGCACTCGATGACCCGGGCATTGCCCTGGGTTACCGTAGAACAGAAGCGGCGTATTTCCGACTTGCACACCTTCTGCAGCTCAGGGTCCAGCTCGATGTTCTCATCCTTTACCATCAATCAAAATGAGAACACAGACAGAAGAATAAACCAGTGCTACACTGTACCTTCATTTGTATGAAAGTGACAGAACAAAGTTTGGTGTACCTTACAGTAACGCTCTACCATGCAAAGCAGCAAAGGGACAGCCAACTTCACACACAAACCAAAACTATATGACCTTTATGTGAAGACTGTACACAGACAATTTGTCCAATTCAAAAAAGATATCATAGAAATATGAATATTAGATGGACCAGTCCTCACAAGGATAAGGAGAAAATGCCAAAGTCACACTTTTTCCATGCTCTCATTTTTTTGGTCCCTAGCTCACTTATATATGACATATCTTTGATATGCATGGGTGAAGGCTTGGAACATCTATGTTTATGACATAGAAATATTAGCCTCTTAAATGTTCATGCGCAGAATAGAATTGAAGGATTTGCATCGCTTTCTGCACTGCGCTTTCAGTACAAACTTTGATCTCTGCGTCAAACACATTGTCACTATTTCTTCCATGGCAAACCTTCTGGGCAATTAATATTGGATGGTCTCCAGCCATCTAAAATCACACTGTTATAGTGGAAATTTTCACACATTTCACACAACATGAAACTAGCATGAAAGTAAAAGCACACAAATATTTTTGATTCTCATATGTAACAATATTTCATCTTTTTGATTACACAGAATTGGAAAAAAAAACACACATGAAATTCATTTAACTCACTAAAATCACTCATGTGAAAGTTTTTACTTTTGAACAGTTTATCTTGTACGAAAGAACAAGTGTATATGAGGGAGGGACAAGGGGTTCATCCCCTTAACCTGATGACTGGAGCAGTCAGCACTGCCTTGTAAATGGTAAGTGCTAAATTAGAGGAGTGGCTGAAGAAAACAAGAGAGGGAAAGGGGGTCATCCCCTTAACTTGATGGCCGAAGCGGTCAGCACTGCCTCGTACATGTAAATGGTGCCCCCGTGTGCCTGACTGCCTCTCTGCACACACACACACACACACACACACACTCACCCTCTGGAGGAGTTCAAACTTGAGCTGCTGCCGACACTCTTCGGTGACGGGCGGGGCCTGGCTCAGGAGGATGCTATCCCTCACCTTGGTGCTCAGACACTTGATGATGGAGGACCTGCAAGGGGGAGGGGAGGGAAGGGGAGGAGGGGTGCAAGGAGTGACACCATCATGTCATGTTTTTTCAATTCGATGCAATTCAAGTCAGTTCATTTTTTTTTTCATTTCATTTCATTTTTTCCAACAAAACGTAACGCAGAATAAATCCAGAATTATATCATAAACATATACATTAGACTTTGAACAGGAGGGGCTCCAGTTCCTTCTCTCTACAGGACTTTGTGCATGTCTACTTTCCACTCTATTCCAGCTTGTTGCAGATACAAAGATAAACATTTTTAAGAAAGATTGCCTACGGCAAATATTTAGACGAATATTGTTTTTCTGCACTCAAAGACATTACAAATGTGTTGTTGTTCTTGTTGTTGTTGTTGTTGTTGTTGTTGTTGTTGTTGTTGTTGTTGTTGTTGTTGTTGTTGTTGTTGTTGTTGTTGTTGTTGTTGTTGTTGTTGTTGTTGTTGTTGTTGTTGTTGTTGTTGTTGTTGTTGTTGTTGTTGTTGTTGTTGTTGTTGTTGTTGTTGTTGTTGTTGTTGTTGTTGTTGTTGCTGCTGCTGCTGCTGCTGCTGCTGCTGCTGCTGCTGCTGCTGCTGCTGTTGTTGTTGTTGTTGTTGTTGTTGTTGTTGCTGCTGTTGTTGTTGTTGTTGTTGTTCATCATTTTGGCAGCTCATCTGTGGAGGATTATTTTTGAGGTTTTCATATAGGCATGGGCTTTCGTTGTTGTTGAAGCTCGTATCACTGATAAAGATCCAAAGCATGATGCAGAGTGTGAACTCTTCAACCTTTTATGGGAGCAAACTTACTGTACACACACTTGTGATATTAGTTACAAATTATGACTTGTACAGGAGAACAGACTGTAACAGACCATCTCAAATATCACACAAGTGGTCCACTGTTGCCCTCATGTGTCTGTGCGTATGTGAGTGGATGTATGGGTAGTGGGTGTGTGACCATGTGATTCTTTGCCTGGTTCATTTCATCCCCATATCCTTCCCCTGTAATTCAATTCTAATCTCCAATAATCCTGTGCAATTTAATGCCATCTGCAGTGAACAGAGGCTGACACTCTGAAAAACCACCAGGCGCTAGAGTTAACACTCGCAATGGTGATGAATTAAATCAAGCATTGCTCTGTACGAATGATCAAACTGGTCTGGCAGTGGCAATACCCCCGCAACCACGTCCAAACTCGTTAATCAACCTCGTAACATTTCCTTCATTTTTTCACAGAGGGCAATGGCCAGTGCGAGGTTGCTCGTCCTCCAAGGCTATATTGATGTTGGAGGACATGCTAATCACGTAATCAGAATCAGGATTCTTCTAACCAGTCATCTGTTCAAGTGAGAAATTGGTGTGTGCATTGAAAATGGGACTTACTTCTACAATTTATATTATATGCATGGATGAAAAAAAGCATTAAAGGAAAACCCCAATTATGTGCTGAAGCTGATCTTGAAAAGAAGAGTTGAGTCAAACAAACAGAACAGCATGTTCCATGGAGAATACAATAATATTAACATTTTGGACTGTTCTAAGACATCTCCCTTAAAGAGTAATATCAACCACAACCACTCATGTGAACAGAAGGAAATATTGCCATTGGTTCATCTCTCTTCCACTGATTTGCACAAAATGAAAATAATTCCACCAATAAGTACTCTTTTCACGCCCTCCCATTTAAAATGTCATCTGTGTTTCATGCAGCAGTATAAACTTTACATTACGAAACAATTTCAGCGGAAGATTAAATTCACTTAGAAAGGGAAAGAATCTGAGCATCCTGGAGATGTGAATCATCCAAATAGCTTGATATGACAACTAGTGATGGAAAAATCTTAAACTTTAGAATTTTTAACTTGTGTTTATTTTTCACTTCATTTCAGTGGAATGAAATTTTCACTATGTTGTTGTTTTTATCTCGCTCATCCATCAGAGTCGCTTTGAATATGGAGAGGATTTTGTTTTATTTAAAAGGTTACACCAAGGCAGCCTTTCATGAAACTTGTCAGTCGCTGTCAACAGTCTTAAGCTACAAGAAATCCTTGCATCTGACTAGCTGAGAGCAACTTTGTCAGTGAAAATCGCACACAAAATACTTGGTGAAATGCACCCTAAGGAATAATATGATGACAATTCTAGAACAAACTATGCCACTCAGGCATCACTGTCACATTGTTTCAATTCATTCAGCAGATGCAGCCTTTGTTGCCAACGAATACTGTAAAACGAGGAATGTTCGCATGCACTTTATTCACGCTAATTTCGCAAGAGCAAAGATTGGCGAAATTAAAATGCATGTGAAAGTTCTTGTCTACATTATACACATTGAATGTTAGAGGCAGCTCCCGAAAATTTCATGCCGCGAAAAAGGTCGTCTGCTCCAATTCACGAAAATTTTCATGCCGCGAAAATATTGTGTTTTACAGTATCCACTCCATGCCCTGAATCACATACAAGATTAAACCTCCTCACAATCATCCAGACAACTTGAAAGAGATGGTGACCTACTTGTCTCGGCTTCCTTTGCACAGCTTCAGGACATCCTTACGGCAGCTCTCCTTGAATTTGAAGCTAAATCTGTAGTCCTTCAGCTGCAGCTGTTGCCCGTGCAAAGAAATCATTATACCATTTTAGAATATTACAAGTTACATCTCTACTACTCGTAACTCATTCTCACAACCACACATACACACACACAAAAAAAAATATGCACAATGACTGTGTTAAATTACAAGATCAGACTAGAAACATACATGCGCACCACAAAAAAAAAGTCTACCACTTTTTATAGATAATCATCTACCTGCTATTAGTTTTTACAGGTAAATCCAAATTTGCTGGATAAATGGTTTGTTGCTGGTTGAAGTAAGCTGGACAGAATGGCGACTTACAACAATACCTGCTACAACAATCGCCCAAACTTGACAACGCTTCATCTGGCCAAATCATTTATCTTTTCTTACTCATTGTCAACCCCACAAGAAAATCAACAGCAACAACAAAATTTGGCTCAGCATGTGCTTTTCTGAACATCTTCCCCTCTTTAACAGATGCAATTTCGGCATTGCATACTGCCATAGACAAAACCCACCACACTCCCAGAACATGTTTGCGAGAAATGCCCCCACTTCACTCGATCAAAGCTTTCCACCCAACCATCCGCCGGGTCTCACCAGTTGGAAATGTTCGATGCTGGCCTGGCACTTTGCCTCCATTTCATCGTTGTTCTTGTTTTCAATCAGGCAGCGCAGGGCCTCTCCTTCATCCACCTTCTTGGCCTTTAGTTTGTCCTGGGAAGAAAAAGTGGAGAAAAAATGAAGT
The DNA here is from genome assembly GCA_033980235.1 of Diadema setosum. Lineage (NCBI taxonomy): Eukaryota > Metazoa > Echinodermata > Echinoidea > Diadematoida > Diadematidae > Diadema > Diadema setosum. The sequence continues at coordinate 35,245,258 of CM067066.1, read as the reverse complement.
CTCTGGGAAATTACCGATCAAAACCTTGGTAAAATCCTGACAATTGACAGCAGTGAAAAGTTAAATGCTACTGTTAGTTCTCATTCTCCACGTCAAACAACAGCCCTTTCTTATTTCATGTTTCATTATTGTAGTACTGAAACAATTTTGAGACTAGATATATCGCTACGGCGACTGATATGCCTCCGCCATAATGCATGGTTCTCCTAATAGGTCTATAGTACAATGTCTTGACAATGTGTGATGACAGTTTCACACAATTGGCAAAATATTAAAATGACAGGTTTGCCACAAATGTGCTGAATGTTCACTTTCCTAGAACTAGGTTCAATTGGATGAATGATTAAAAATGTCAGAGTGCAGGTATTTGGGGAACTGATGATTTTTACTTGACTGTTGACCCTTTTATAAGTTTATGCATTGAGTAATTTTCAAGGTATTGAGAAAAAGTATAATTTCAGTATCAAATGGGAAAATAGCATTATCTAAACCTGGCCTTTTACCTTTGACCTCACAGTTCCAAAGAGAATCACTGTTAGGTTGAACATGCATAAATATGTAAGTTTCATGATGATACCTTGAGTTACTTTTGAGATATGGAGGAAAAAGTGCAAGTCAACACTTTCACTTGACCTTTGACCTTTGACCTTTTGGCAAGAAACTTCCCACAGAATATATATTGGGTAATACATGCATACATCAAGTTTAAAAAAAAAAAAAAAACTTCAGGCATTGCATAACCATAAGGAAAGTAGTGATATTTTGACCTTAGAACCATGACCCCCAACTTCCCTAGATAATCACTGCCCATTGGAACAAGCATATATACTAAGTTCCATGAAGATACCTTGAACCATTTGCGAGATATGGAGAAAAACATGAATTTTCAACTTTTTTTTTCACAAAATAACCTGTGACCTTTGACCTTCGACCCCGTGACCTTAAAATCCAGACAAAGTATTATCCCCTCAGGATGTACCCTCATACCAAGTTTGATGTAAAACCGCCACACGGTTCTTGAGATATCGACAAAAACAAAATGGGACGGATGTACGTACGGACGGACGGACAACCCGAAAACATAATGCCTCCGGCCACTTCGTTGACGGAGGCATAAAAAAAATTGGTCACGAAGCCAGGCCAGCGTCGCACACACAAACAGACCCTGTTAAATTTACTTTTTCATGTATAAAGACAGAACAAGCGAGGGCACCATCACCAAAAACAATAGGCGTCTTCGTTTTACCATAACACACCTTCATGCCAAATTTGAAGATGATCTAAGAAGAACTGCAGCCAGTAGAGTGCTCACAAGAAAATCTCTGCGGCGGACACGGCGTAACAAGGCCAAATCCATAGTATCCTCCGAACTCTGTTCGGGGGATACAATGAGTGGATGACCTATATGTCAACACTCAGCATACTTTCACACCCCATGATAGCATACTATGCAAATGATATGCATTATGCCCACTGCATATGGATATGAAAGATTGAAAATACTGAAAAATGTGAAATACATACACTTTGTATGACTACGTTCCTCTTTAACTGGAACATTTTCTCTGTGTGTACAGCTATAATTGTCATCTACAGAAACATTCAAATCCAAACTTCAAAACGTTACCTATTCCTCTCACACTGAGGACTATAATTGCAGTCTATAATGTTCGGAACAATTGTATTCTTTATCTGGTATGTGTTTGTTGTTGTTTGCCATTTTCTTCTCTGTTGTCATGCTTGAACGTGTGTTATATCTATCTTTTCATTTATGAAGCGCCATATGAGCACTATAAAGCGGACCTGTGCGCTATACAAGTAGCCACTATTATCATTATTATTATCATTGCTACTTCTACTACTATTACTACTACTACTACTACTACTACTAATAATAATAATAATAATAATAATACTAATAATAATAATACTACTAATACTAATACTAATTGAACTCTGCAATACATCTTGTAAAACTATGTCTGCTGATTCTTTAACTCCTTTACATGTATCAGTGTTTCTTTGTGAGTGAATATATGCTACTGTCATACATTGTATAGTACATGAGAGAATAATCGCACAGCTATTAATATTTACCAGGTACCATATTTTTTCCTTTCATTGATTTCACATTTTTCACAGAGGAAGACATTCAAAACTACAGAAGTACTCTGAGAGCGCAGACCTCCGCCAAGCATGCAGCTCATTTCCACCACTGATCTTGTTCTTCCATAGAAGTGATTTCCACCCATACATACTTATAGCATTGTGTGCTGAAAGTCGCCCAATTTCCCAATATAGAAGCCTTTGTTACATCATAAACCCTCAGCTGCACAGCGCGTCTCGCCCTAGCAGAAACTAGAGCACGCACTAGTGCGCGCATGCAAACCTCAAATACGCGCAGCCTGAACTCCCAAGTTCATTGACCCTACCTGCCAAAATATCAAAAATCCTTCATAAATTCCTCCAAAATTCTCAGATCACTACCAAAATTTGATCATCTGTTACTTGTATCAATCTAAACCTTTCCTGCAAGTTTCATCCAAATTCGTTACCTACTTTTTGAGTTATTTTGCACACAGACAAACTAACTAACAAACAAACAAACAAACAAACAAACCAACGGTAACGAAAACATAACCTTCCCCCTGGGCGGAGGTAATTACACAGTAACAGCAGATTTGTGACAGAAAAAAATCTACTTTATCTGCAGATTATCCTATCATTGTTTTGATAGCAGAAATTCTACAGAATTTGATAGGGTTGGGGTTTTAGGTGGTATGGAATTGTTAAATGGTATTGTTAAATTCAAGTATCAGAATGGCTAATCACTTTCGACATCCAGCTGAATCCTTGCTTGGCAAACTGCTTGGCACACTCTCTTATTGCCACAAACTAGCATTAGACTAACATGAAAACATATGAGTGGGGCAGTAAGGACAGCAGCAATTCTGCTTAACCCACCACCTAGGCTTCAGTTTCTGTACCCGTTCACATGGGTGAACCGACATTTAAGAATTTTTAGCTGGCAGAAATGTATCAATACATTGCTTTGAAAGTGATTGCTATACAGAATCAGAGCGTATGTGAGTTTTGTCCTGGCAGCTCATATTACAGGATATAACAGTAGTTGTTGAATTCATGTTCATGGAATACAGCAGTGAACACAGAAATGTACACATGCACGTTACATGATCAGGAGTTGATATTTTCACATGTTGTTAGATTTGCGAATAGTACCCAGATCAGAGAATTCCCACAAATAACCCCAGGAAAACAGGTAAGGTATGAAGTCTCATTAATAAAGATTGTCTTTGATGCATTTGAGGTGACAAAAAATGATGTCAAGTATCAAAACCAAATGCAATCGTAAAATTTGCTTTGTGTTTGCTCTGTGTTGTGGGCTGTTCAGGTGCAGCCCTGTCACGATTTATACAGCGACTGGGCTGTGTATAGTTAGTGTGCAGTGTATTTACATAATATGCACAGCCCTGTACAGTGAATTTACATAATAATGTGTATGCACAGGCCTGTCACATCATTATCACAGCAAGTCATGACTGTGTACAGTTAGTGTACAGTGTATTTACATAATATGCACAGCCCTGTACAGTGTATTTACATAATATGTGTATGCACAGGCCTGTCACATCATTATCACAGCAAGTCATGACTGGTACTCTTAGTGGTCTCAGTCTGGTGGCCCCTGGCTGGGCCCCCTGCCTTGGGCCAGCACTTAGGCTCCTGGCCTCGGCCCGGCCTTGGGCCCCTGGGCCACTGGGCCTGGGCCCATTTGGGCTATGGGCCCCTGGGCCTGGGCCCACTTGGGCTCTGGGCCCCTGGTTCCGGGCTAAGGCCCGTGGCCTTGGGTCCGGCCTTAGGCCCCGCCTTTGGCCCGGCTGTACTTTGTACATGGTCTATGTGAAATCAGGCTTGTCTGTAACTGTATAATTACAAATAATTACAAATAATCACAAATGATCAACAGGTCAATATGAATATATGAATATATGATTATATGAATATATGAATATATGATTATATGATTATATGAATATATGATTATATGAATATATGAATATATACAATGTATGTGAATATATACATTATCATATATGAATATATAAATGTGATCAGCCATTCTGTTACATTGTCAGATCTGCAGTCATTCATATATATATAGCAAATTTTATGCATGTATAAATGGCATACATTCATGTGTACAGTATGCTACTTGATTGAACCAGCCAATGGAGAAAGATCACACCATTGAACAATACTTGAAAGACATGTACAGTTCAATTACTCAATGCTTGTTATTCTGAACTCTGTAGAGGTATGCAGCCCTCTTCAGATGGAAAACATACAGTTGGCTATCAGAGCTTGCAAAACCATCAACAATTTATTGAGATGGATTTGTGTGTGTGTGTGTGTGTGTGTGTGTGTGTGTGTGTGTTTGTGTGTTAGAGCTATTTGGCTTGTTTCCTTTGCATGCATCATCACAAATTCCCGAAGTCTGAATAAAGTGAAACCAAGACCTTCATATAGATGTGCTGCATTGTAAGGTGCTGGATCAGAGCACTACCATAAGATTGACACCATGGCGGGAATTGTGCTAACAGTGTACTCTCCTTCCTGTGCATTTATGTTAAAGTGTACCAATACCCTGAAAATCACATTTTAAACTAGAAACAGGCCTCAAAATAGGATTTTGGAGGGGCAAGGCTATTTAGAAAAGGGCACTTTTTCCAAGAGGCCAGGGCACTTAAGTCAGTCAGAGGGGCACCAAGGCCACATTGGAAAGGGCATGTTTGGTGTTTATGAAAAAAGAAAGTAGAAAAACAAACCGAGAAAAACAAACAAACACACACACACACACAAAGTGCAACACACAACAAAAACCTCTTCCCTACAGCTGTAACACATTCCCGATCTCCGCGTTTCTATCAGGTGAAACAACATTTTTTATAACAGGAATAAAACAACAGTAGGTATTGATTGAAACTCGACACCCTTTCAGGCCAGGCTGCCATGAAACTTCAAAGCACATTCCGACAGCTGGCTGGCAAAACCACAAGGCAAAGGAATTTGCGTGGGCGTGTAGATTGCTATGATTAGTCTGTGACAGACAGTTCATGACCTCCAAGAATGCGCCAGTACGCGCGGTTTCTTCTGTTGATTGGTCTCTCTCTCTCTCCACCCCTCCCCATTCCCCAGTCTGGCACACCTTGGCATCGTGGGATTTTTCTTTTTTCTTGGTGAACTTGGTGTTCACTCTTTACTACTCTATCTGAATATGCGCTGCCTATACTCGCGGCCAATGCGCTGTGGAGGCAGTCGGGACGGTAAAAGCCGGTCGGGCGTATTGGTACGTACACGTCGTCTCGTACCTCGGAAAGATACTTGTACTTTGAGTTTGAATCAGATATATCGGGACGCGAGTGAACTGAAGGTATGATATTTGAGATCAGGAAAGTTGTTCAAGCTTATTAAAGAGACTTTGAGAAAGGGCATATCATACGTCATTTCTAAAGGGGCACCACGGCCCCACGAAAAAGGGCACATTTTTTTTGGCTGTAACTTTGATCAAAAAACAAAAGGCATTGTGGCCAACGAGAGGGGCACCGACGGCCATGGCCGTCGGTGGCCGTCGGTTAATTCGAGGCCTGTAGAAATGTCACTATGGCGACTGATACCTCCACCATAATGCATGATTCTCCCAATAGGTGTATAGTACAATGTCTTCACAATGTGTGATGACAGTTTCACATAACTGGCAAAATACTGATATGACAGGTTTGTCACAAATGTATTGAATGTTCACTTTCCTCAAACTGGGTTTGCTATAATTGTCTAAGAGTGCAGGTACACATATTTGGGGGATTGAGGATTTTTACTTGACTTCTGACCGACCCTGTTATAAGTTTATGCATTGAGTACTTTTCAAGGTATGAAGAAAGAGTGTAATTACAGTACAAAATAGATTTTTTTTTTCATTTAAACCTGACCTTTGATCCTTAACCTTTGACCTCTGACCTTCTGGCTGGAAATTTCCCAGAGAATCTCCATTAGGTAATACAACATGTATATATTAAGTTTTAAAACTAATAATGCAAGCATTGAATATACACTAGTATATGAGGGAAACAGTAAAATTTTGAGGAGTTGACCTTGACCTTTGACCCCTGACTACATACTGACCCATGACCCCTAAATTCCCTAGATAATCCCTGCCAGTCAGTATATGCATATGTACCAAGTTCTATGAAGATACATTAAACCATTTGCGAGAAAAGTGAAATTGCAACATTTTCACCTAACCTTTGACCTTTTGACCTTTGACCTTATGACATGAAACTCTCTCTGGAGAATCTTTACACAGTAGTACAAGTCTACACTAAGTTTCAATAAAATACCTTTGGGCATTGCATAGATATGGGGGAAATAGCAACATTTTTAGCATTTGACCTTGACCTTTTGACCTTTGACCTCTTACCAATGTCACTAAAATCTCCTCAACTAATTGCCCCATCATACATCATCCTTGGACCAAGTTAGGTGAAAGCTACTTCATCCAGTTTTGAGTTATCACGTAAACAGATAAATTTTAGGATTTGACCTTGATCTTTGACCTTTGACCTCTGTCCGATTTCACTAAAAAAACTATGTAATTGTCCCATCATACATCATCTTCAGACAAAGTTTGGTGAAATTTGCTCAATCCAGTCTTGAGTTATCGCGTAAATGGATACAATTTCATGATTTGACCTTGACCTTTGACCTTTGGCCGATTTCACCCAAAATCTAATCAAGTAATTGCCCCATCATACTATATACTTGGACCAAGTTTGGTAAAATTCTAGTCAATATCTCTCAAGTTATCGCGTAAACGAATGCGGACGGACGGGCGTACGGACGTACGGACATACGGATGTACAGACGTACGTACGGACGGACGGACAACCCGAAAACATAATGCCTCCGGCACCACTTTGTGGCAGAGGCATAAAAAACACACAGAGTGATTATGCATTCTTCTCTGCATTAAAGGAGAGTAAAGGAGCACAATTTAAACTCCTCCAAAATTTGAGCAAATTAACCTATAATATTCTCTACAGAAGCATGCTAACAAATGTTACAGTAAAATATTTCATTTTTCCACGACTACGATTTTAAGTAGGCTTGTGCAAATTACACTACTGTTGCAGTGTACACTACCTACGTGTATGTAGCTACCCTTTGAGCCAGCAGCAGACTTGTACTCATATACCGGTGTACATAGACATTGTTTCTCCCATATCCGGTCAGGGCCCTGTTTCATAAAGCTCTTTGTAAAGTTAAGCACGACTTTCCAAACGACTTAAATATGGCAAGCCAAGTGGGTTTCCTAATCATTACCAATTTCAATAGCTAAAGTTGAAATTTGCAGATGATGATGATTATTCTTACATGTTAACACACATTTTAGTTGAAAGTGTATCTTTGCCACAATTTACGTACACGTAGATGAAATATTGACATACAGTCGTACTTTGTTAAAATGTAAGGGAAAAAATGGGCACACATAGTGGCACTTCATATTCCAGACATTCTTAGTCATGCGTAACTTTACAAACAGCTTCATGAAACAGGGCCCTGATCTCTTTATGCGGACGGGGGCCCATTAACAGAGGTCAGACTGTATTTATTTCTGCTGAAATTCTCACCTGGCAGAACCTGCGAAGCATCGGGGCGCAGGCAGAAATCAGCTTGCGATTCATCTGGATGTCCTCTGCCTCCTCCACTGTGAAGTTACCGACGGCCTGCCTGCACTTGTCCGTCAAGTCGTTCACGTTGTCTTGCAGACATTGCAGTTCCTTAGGGTGAAATCAGACATACACAGAAATGCCATTGCAGTCAGTGGCATACACGAAGGTACACAATTTTGAATGGCTACATACAGACTCTGTCCACTAGGCATATGCAATACATCAGGATACAATGCAAATAGCAGCCTGTAATCTAGTTTGGGTGAAGAGCTGTTCACCAGAGGCATTCACTTAGTTTTATATGTTACGTTTCTATAGTCTTAAATGGCATGACATGATGGCATTCTTGTCTTCACACAAAACAATTTACCCATTGGGGAGAAAAAACTGCTCAAAAAGAATGACAGTGTGAGAGAAGTGGGAGATAGACTGGTCAAAAAGAATGAAAGGGAACGAGGGGGCAAGAGAGAGAAAGAGGGAAAGAGGGAGAATGATAGATAGGTAGATAAATAGATAGATGGGTAGATAGATAGATAGATAGATAGATAGATAGATAGATAGATAAAACAGAGAGCAGAAGAGAGAGATCATTGACTTATCCACATAGATGTCACACAAAGTCAGGAGCATACCAACCAGTCACAGCTACCATTATAACAACACTTCCTCGTCACATACCATGATGTGTCATCAACACGTCAACAGGTCCTTGCGATGCAATCAGCATTTTACACCGACTCACGTCATACAGAATACAGCCCAATCATTTCAATTCATTTCCTTGTCTCTAAACCCAAAGCTGGTTTTCACCCTCCAGCCTGCTTCTCACCTCTCCCCTCTTGATCTTGTCGCTGCAGTGCAGGCCCAGGTCCATCCGACAGTTCTCTTCGATGCGGGGGTTGAGGTGCACGCTGACGGCCCGCTGCCGCAGGACCCGATGGATCTGGTCGGCGCAGCGGGGTTGGAGCTGAGCAGACAGGAAAACAGCAAAGAGGTTAAGTATAGTTGTGGGGACAGTCTTCTTGTTTTTTTTAGACACATAGCTACGACAGTCACAAATCCTACAAAAAGACAAACACACAAAAAATGGTCTCGTTCACGTAGAAACCACAGAAAGTATGGCCTGGAGATAGGACATTAACCCGTTGAGGACGGTTTGATTTTGCTAGAACACGCATTTCCCATAGACACCTGCCCGAGTATACTCGGGACTCGTCCTCAACGGGTTAAAGAAAATGAAACATTAAACCACAGAGGGTGAGATAATAATACAATGATCATAAATTACAGGGTTTGTCATCAAATGAACTCAACAGTACCCCCACAAACTCTGCTGCATAACATCAGGTACATTCACATCTATGGTGAAATACTGCGGTATGTCGCATGGTAATTAATAGCGTGAATGCAATTTGGTGAGAATTACATTACAAAGTACCAGTAGTGATTAGAGTGGTAATGCACACTTCAGGAGAAATACTCATGCGAGATGTGAGTGGTAATTACGTCATGAAATACTATAAATCATGCAGCAGTTTATTTCCAACTTCACTCGACACTATTCTTATCTCCTCCCCATATGAGATGGACGCATGCACAGTACTTGCCAGATATACCACGGTTGTTCGTGAATAAAACAGAACTAAGTGAACTTCTGTATCAGGGTATCTGTACACGCTGAATCAAAAGTAACCAAAACAAGTATTTGGCTTTGTTTTGTACCCTCCACCAAGGAGGTTGAATTTTTGCTTGAGTCTGTAGATTTGTTTGCATAAAAATATTAATATTACCCCAAAAGTTGCGGTGAACAGCAATTAGTTTTATTTTTGTTTTGTCTTTTTGTGTGTGTGTGTTTTTCTTTAAAGGACTCAGGCCCAGTTAAACGGCACTAGAGACCCTACGGCTTTGCCACATGTCTGCGCTCTCCCACTACTTCTAGTTTCTAATCTCCTTACCGGACTTTCCTCATTATGCAGATGACCGTGCAGGCAAGAAAATATGATGCCAGCGGGAACGTTGTTGGAGGCTGTCCAGTTCTCGGTGTAACACAGAACTTTGGCATCAGACTGGCAGTTCTTGTAGAGCACTGGATCTAACCTGTAGCAGAAGAAAAGGGGTTAAAAAAAAAAATGGGGATGTCATCTTATCTTCAACACATGCCAGGAATCAGTGATAAAAATGACTTGGCAGCTACACTGATAAATTCAAACTAAGTTGTGAATCTTTTTCCTGATGACCGAGTTGTCAGCTTTTCACTTCAGACATTCTTACGCACATTCCAATGCATACCAAATATGAAGAAAGCATACAGAACTACTACATCAGTATCATTTTTAGCACAGACAGAAGTCATCCCCAATGGTAACGGTCCAGGGCCCAGTTTTATGAAGAGTTAAAATTGATTACATAGTTGACTTCAACTGTAAGTCTATGGCAGCCTGTGTAGTAAGGACATTTAAAATCGATTTTATCTTTTGATAAAACGAGTCCCAGAACTACACAGCACTCTGCAGGGACCACTCTGCTCCAGGAAGAATCCTAGACAATACAAAATAGCTCACCTGAAATTTCTCGAAATGAAGTACTGTATTTCCAAGAGCTTCTCTGCACAAACATCCTTCATCTGGTTATCGTCAATATTGTCCATCAGACACTGTAGCACCCTGCAAGAAAGGACAAGAGAATATGTGACGGAATCTGCAGTAATCACAGTTGCTGCTGGACTACCGGTACACTTCTCTGACATTACCACTAGGCAGAAAGGGGATGGGGCTGGAGAAAGGAAGACATATTTTCACAATTACAATCTATAATTTCACACAAAAATGTATCTTAACTCCAGATTTTTCTCTATATGCTACAATATGTATATACACATTATATGTACATAGACAATTGCTTTGGAAAGTTCATAATTCTTAAATCTTAATTACTTAATTTGGAAAGATTATTATTCTTAAATTCTGATTATTAATATTTCCAGTTTGATCCTTGCATATCAATACTTGATTGTCATATTTTTTAATTCTATTAGCTTGCCTGTCATTTCTCCTTCATCCTCTACGTCTACATGTATTTTCTGAATCTTTTGAAATTACATAAACTCTACGATGCGAATTTGTAAGGTGTAGTCCGGCCCATCACAGGTTTATATATGATAGGCCAGGGACCTTTGTCATTCCCTCACATCCACTGCAATATTTAACATTGCTTTTCTATTTTTCACTACATGGTAACACTCCTTTGAGTTATTCGTAGATCATAATTGTATAGTACCGGTATGTCAATTTGATGATTTGACTGTGCATATGTCTATGTATATTTTTAAACATATATCCTAGCTGTCTTACCCCCAAAATGAAGCCACCATGGCATGTCAAAGGAAAGGCTATCCAATTTGCTATCGTGCTTTAGCTACCATGTTTTTTTGCTCTCCTGTACATTTGACATTTTGTCGACAAGAAGTCTTGTCGTCCCAGTGACGATATGTGAAATATAAATGGAAATGGATTGATATGAAGGATAAGGGGGGGGGGGGGGGGGTTGGCTCTGGTTCACAGATAAACTCACTCTGAATCTGCTTTCTTGGGGCAGAGGGCATCCCTCACTGGCTTACAGGCTTCATGGAGGGCGGGGTCCAGTCTGTAGTCTGATCCCGCATCCGCTTCTTCCACAAGATCGGAAAGCTGATGACATCATAGCGACATCGCAGAAAAAAAAAAACAAACAAACAAGAAAGATGTGATTCCCCTGTTTTCTGTTACATTGCATAATTCACATGAAAATCAATTATCTTAACAAGTTAATTGATTGATCTCACAGACTGCCGATGGCATCACATTTATAATTTACATTCCCATCAATTACACTGCTACAATGGGCAAATGAGAAAACACTCATTTCCATTTACATACAGAGAGATTTTGGGCACATCATGTCAGAAGTCCTGAAGAGGACTGTAGAGAGAAGAGATGGGAAAAGTGTAAAGAAAAGCGTAAACGAGGGAAAGAAGAGTCTTCTTGTGTTGTGAATAGGTGTGATGCGAAGGTAGAACGGCCACGTGGATAGTCATACAATAGACTGGGTATTCTTTTTGAAAGGAAGTAAAGGCCTGAAGGGATGATCACCACATGAACAGTCCTGATAAGAACCGTTGGTTTTTTTCTTTTGTTATACTGTAAAAGTGGATATTTTCGTGCGACTAATTTTTCGCGCTCGGCCCGAAAAGAAGAATTTCATATGTTTTTAATTCAATGGAATCAAGGCAGTAAGTACAGGAACATATGGCAAGAAAAAATATTCGCATGCTTTTATTTTCGCACTAGTTTCTGTTTGCACGAAATGTGCGAAAATTTCAACACCGCAAAAATTTTCACTTTTAGTATAGGTGCAGTCCAGTGAGGAAAGATCAGCACAAGGATGATCACTCACATCCATTGATGAATTTTGATTCACATCAATACACATGTTTCCCAGAGGAACACACACCTCTCAGACTCCCTACCTGGTTGATTTCCTCAAGAAAAACAAACAAATAAGCAAATGCACTCAGTGGCATATAAGTAAAACTGAAGGATAAATGTGAAATATTAAGGGGTGAAACTAATGAGTTTTAGAATGCACTATGACTTTTTAGCAGCATCATTAGACATTAAATCCGGAAGCTGCCTGTCATGATAGCTTCCAAAATGAAAGAACCCCACAAGCGACTTAAGCCCACTGAGGGCTTGCACTTACGCCTTTCTTGCACTTGTCCGAGAGTTTGTTGCGCTTGGCCAGGCCCATGAGGCAGTGGATGGTCTTCCCCTCGCGGCGCACCCCATTACAGTCCGCCTCAATCTCCACCGCACAGCTCTCCATCAGCTCCGGGTTGATCATGTAGTCCGACATGATCTCCTTCCGCACATCCACCAGTTCCGCCTGGCACTCTCCGCTGATGGTCACGGTCTCTGCGGCACAACACATGATAAGAAAGAGATTACACGGCTGCTAACATTCATGCATCCACATCAGGGAGATTCTACAGAGTAATTTTGTGAGTTACAACATGCATCTCAATGGACAAAAAATAATTCCCAAATTAAAGGAGATTTTGATATTCTCTCATCCAGACATGAACAGATATTGAAATTTTCATGAATGTTATGTATACAGGTATCAGCGGCATAATACACACCAAGTAGTCATAACTAATGAGGACTCTTGGGCTTTAGAGTTTATCTATTGGAAGATTTTGTGTGTTCATCACCAAACAACATGTACAGGGACTTCAGTTTTATCATAACTTTGGCATGAAATCTGTCAAAACCTGATTTCCATTAGGCTTAATGCAATATCATTTTCATATCAAGTTACCTTCACAGTTGAAATCATTGGCTAAATATTAGCTGTTATACAGCTTAATTCATTCTTGCATGATTCATATTTTCCTGTGTCAAGGCAGAGAAGTAATTAAGAATATGAGCTTAGAGAGCATGAAAGTATAATTAATTCTCATCTAAATTACTGTCCCTTTCATTTATTTGATGGATAGTTTTGAGTTGAATTAGCCAATTTGAGGTTCCACTTTGCACATGAGCAGAAAAAGCTCATTTGTGCCAACAAGGCATGTTGGTTTTTAAAATCAATGAGATAAGCATCTGGGATGTAATGATTTTTCAAGTAATCCCTTATAAATCCTGCTTGCCAGCATAAACACCTGGCAGCAAAAGTGGTATTAGGCAATATCAATAGAAAGAAATCGTTCAGACATTCAATGCAAAATGATTAAAATGAATGCTTTCCTAGATGTTATCAGGCAGACCATTCTGGTCACCTAGTCTACACAAGCTCAACTTTTATTTGACCATCGCTGATCAGGGGGCGGATCCAGAAATTCCATAAAGGGGAGGCGCCTTGTCAAACTTAAATTATGTCGACTAGAAAGCAAGTGAAGTGCCTAACCAACTGAGAAAAAAAAAGGTCATTATTACTAATGAGCACATGAACTACATGTACCTCCGTACTGGCTTTTAGCTGTTACATCATCTGTATCGCGATAATGACAAAATGTACTTCAGCTAGATTAGTAACAGATATGACTTATCCTTATCAACTTTACATTAGTAATTGTTTCTTCTGAATCTTATGAAAGGCAAACATTCCCCACTGATGGATGAATTTGTCTTAATGCTAATGACACCAAGGACCAGGTGTGCATTTCTCAACTTTTCTTCAAATGAAAAGGGCAAAGGGAACAGACCAGAATTATCTTGGGTTATCAGTCATGAAAATTAATGTTCCCCTTCTATCAGGAGTCTCAGGAGGGTGCTTGTGATGAACTCACTCTCTTTGATCCCCCGCTCCAGGCACAACAGGATGTTGGCCAGCTTCATCTCCTTGGTCTTCACGTCACCAAAGGAACAAGCTGCCTCTGCCACCTCCTTCTTGCACTTGCGCATCAGCCTGAAGTTGACCTTGTAGTCCTCGGCGACAACCTTCTGTCTCGTCGTCAGTTTCTCCTTGCACTGCACGGTGGGGAGACGGGTGGAGGAGGGGCGGAAAGGTAATGAAGGAGTGGGTCAAAAGCGGGTCAATGACGGGTAGAAAGAGGGGTGTTAATGGGGTGAAATGAGGGCAGATAAGGGGGCAGTGGTGAGAAGACGGGGGGGGGGGGGGGGGGAGAGAAGTTGCATAAAAGAATATCAAAGTGTGTTTAAATTCTTTTGTTTGTTTGCTTTCATTGATAAAAATACCTAATCAAAAATTGTAGCAGTGCTTCGTAATCGTATGTTTTGGGAGACTAACAGCTGCTCACAAATTAGTATATAAGCCCACCTAAAAAAACAAAGGCAATGCAGTCATTTCTCATTTGCTATATACTGCATGCCATATATTAGAGAGTCTAATTTTTCATGAATTGGGACGTCCACACAATTTCACGGGATCTTAAATTTGCTATCATGGAGTGCAGTGATGGAAGGAGAAATGTGCACATCGCATTCATGTCAGGATCAGAATAAATATATTTTCTCATATTCTAAAATTCACCAAGAGCACCTGACTCTCAAAACTTGTGAAAATAAAACCCCCATAAAATATATGGCATATACAATATTCACAAGTCTCATAATTTGTTATTGGGCTGGAATCTTGTTTGTTTAGTTATGTTTCGTTTTTTTTTCTAAGTTCTTACACACTTGTACTGGAGTGTGCCAATCAATCTGCATTTCTAAGCAAATATGAGGACACTGAAAGCCATTTTTCTTTTTTTTCATTGATAGAAAAAAGTGTCACAGCTTTCCCCGTATCCAAAACGAGAAAGCCTAAAAATGTAGTGCCTTACGTCTTCACTCATCTCCTTGTCAAATTTATTCTTCAACAGGCATTTGTAGACGCGTCCCTGGCCGCTGACTTCCTTGGGGCAGAACCGCTCGCGGTCGTCGCGGCAGGCGAAGAAGAGGGCGCGGTCCTCCTGGTAGTCGCGGGAGGAGAGTTCGGCAACCCGTAGTATCTGCAGCTTGCACTTGCCTCCCAGCTTCTTGATGTTCTTCTCTAGGCAGTGGATGGTACCTCCTTGGGAGTGGTGGAGCTATGGGATTAAGAACAGATTAAATGCATAAAAAAGCTGTCTGTCTTTTGGTTTTCATTTGAAAGTCTCCTTCCAAAGATCATCAGCTCAAGGAGGGTGAGAATAAAAAGATTTGATTTCTTTCCCTTCATCCTTTTAGATAATATTCCATTCTTCAATTTCATATTATGGATATTATCAGACTAACATGACAATTCTTTTTTTGGTCAGAATGAAGCCCAAATCAATCAAAATCAATTCAGAATGAAGCCTAAAGATAAATTTCTCCAAATTATTACCTAAGTTTTCATTAGAGAAAGAAGCAGGAAATAAATATATGCCTTCTTTACAAATCACATTGTGTATGTTGTCTAGTATTCCCTATGATATCTATATGGAATGAGCCTGCCAGACAATAGTGCAGACCATTTTCACACTATGCTTTTTCTAACACCCTTGAATTCTGAACTGTACAGGTGGGAGCTATGAATAATGCAATTACCAGACAAAGATCCTGCCCCCACCCACTTAAAAAGAAGCAAGGCACCAAAAGGATGTAGTGTCACATTTAGTCTCTTTCACTGTTACACACAAACAAATGTAGCATCATCACTGTGAATAATCTACCAGTACGCTTTCGTCAACTATCACACTGGTTGCACAGTTCGTTACTCTACCACTTTAAAAATTCACAGGTGGTAATTAGTCCCTATGACAACAATCCGTGCACTCATATCGTTGCTGGAGTGACAAAACCTTGCATCTCAAATTTTTGTGAAAATCTTTTTTTTTTTCTTAATCAGATACATGATGTCCTGTCCAAATCCTAGTTGTCTTAGCCCAAAAATAACGGCAGCACAGCATGTCAGAGGAAAAGCAATCCCATTTGTTATGGCGCTTTGACTGCCAAGTTTTTTTTTGCTTTCATGAATATTTGACGTTCTTGAAAGGTGGGGCTTTGTGCCAGGAGGCATCATGCTGTTGTCTGCATAAGTACAGTAATGAAGAGCAGATACATCACAGCATGGTTTTTCAACTCACGTTGGTGGCAGCATTGCCATCCTCATTCACCACACCGCACTTGAAGGTGGCGATGTCGTCGCCGCACTGTTCGTAGAAGCCGGTGATGAGGCGGAAGTCGCTGAAGGTGATCTCCTTCATGCGGTTGAGGTACTGGACACACTGCTGGTTGGCAATATCGTCAAAGTGGTCCAGCAGGCAGGGGAGAATCAGTCCCTTACCGGGCTCCATACTGCTGCAGTCACTGAACTGTATGCCCAGAGAATGAGAACAATGAGTAGTTTCTTTCATGTATAATCACACACACACACACACACACACACACACACACATACACACACAAACACATAAACACGCATATCATGTATGATCTCCTTAAGTCAATCACAGGAGAATTGGATAATAATACCATAGCATATTCATTATGCGTTGGTGATAACGCCATATTATCCTCGAAACTACAAAATAAAAAAGAATATTACAATTATCTAAATCTGAACAAAATTCCAAATAATCGGGGCCCTGTTTCACAAAGCTGTTCGTAAAGTTACGCACAACTTTACATACTTAAATATGGCAAAGCCAAGTGGGTTTCCTAATCATTGTTATTCAATAGCTAAAGTTGAAATTTGCAGATGAAATTGATTATTCTTACATTTTAACACACACTTTCAGATTGAATGAAAAAGTGTATTTTTGTCCCAATGTAGATTAAATATTGACGTACAGTCACGGGCACACATATTGGCACATCATATTCCAGTCGTTCGTAAAGTCATGCATAGCTTTATGAACAGCTTTATGAAACAGGGCCCAGGTTTGTTACACAAGCTGCTCGAAGAATGCCTTGTTTATGAGAAAACTTACCTTCCTGAGGTCTTCACGACAAACTTCCGATGCAGCATTGTCAAAACGGTAATCCTTTGTGAGGTTCATCTTGTAGTTCCATAGGAACTGCAGAGGGGAACATTAAGATGAGGAGGAGAAGGAAGAAGGAGAAATTGATCAATAAACCAATTAATACTTCATATGCCATGAGAGCTTTGAGGCAAGTACCGAGGCGTTTACATCCTCTACCAAACTGATTCAAGTTCAGACACACTGATTGATTATAACCAGAGACCCTTTCAGGTATAAACGTATTGTGACAGTGTGATATTTAACCTGTTGAGGACGGGCTAATTTTGCTACAACACGCATTTCCCATAGACCCCTGCCCGAGTAGGAGTATGGTACTCGGGACTCATCCTCAATGGGTTAAATTTTCCATTTGCACTATGTGAAAAAATAAACAATTTTGTAAAGACACTGCAAGATATTGTAACCTGAAGGAACATGCACATACAGTTGTACAGCTTAGCATCAGCTGTGATGGAACTACTGTTATGATGTTTCAATAGCCTCGACAGCTAGTGGCACATTTGGCCCAAATTCATGAAGGTGGTACAAATTTGAACCACAGTTCATACAAATTTCTCCTGTGTAAGTACGACTGACAGGGTGCACACGCAAGCAGTCAACCAGAGTAACAAATGCGCATTGATACACGTATGTCAAAGTTACACCTACTTCACACTTACAATGTATTTCAGACCATGGTCTAGGTTTAAACCAGGTCTAAACCACCTTCGTGAATTCGGGCCTCTTGTGTCTGGCCAGGGGTAGGAATCCAAACATCGAGTGCAAGTCATGTGACTATCATATGACGCGTTTCTGTAGTACATGTCCTCACTGGAGACTAGTTGTATCATGACAAACTTAAGCAAAAGTCTGAAAACTCATGGTATGCAAGTTTTCTGGCAATGTTTTGAGTGGCATATGGCACTACTAACTGGCAACTTTGAGACATGTGTTGTGATTTTTCGAATGGTGGCAATTTTTCACTGGTAGTATGAATGCATGAACCCTCTTAAATACAACTCTTTAAACTACCAACTACCAACTATATAGCACATGACATCAACAGTATGTCATAAATGTCCTCTTCAGAGCAGGGCTACCAAAATTCATCTTCCAAAATCTGGAAGATTCTACAGAGGAATCATGGAAAAACTGACAAGTGTATTACAGACATCTCAAAGCAATGGGCCAAAATCAGTATCGCATCAGAGTTATGTTTATATTCTCTTGTCTAGACATGAAAATTTAAAGGGAAGATACAGGCTTGGTTTAGATGGGGCTGCAGCTTTCCAACTTTTGTGTGTGTGTGTTTGTGAGATAATGAGAAACCTCCTATGAAATATAAAAACATGTACATGTAATTCTTTGAGGAATTCAAAGTGTTTTAATGAAAATAGGTCTTGAAATGGCTAAGATACCGTAAGAAAGCGATCCTGAAATGGCTGAGATACCCAAAGAAAGCAATCCTGATATTGAATGTAATAGTCCACAACTTTTATTAGGATCGCTTTGTTTTAACTTGTATTTGGATACCTCAGTCATTTCAAAACCAGTTCTCATTAAACAAACTTTCACTTCCCCTTAGAATTGTATGCTCTTTAACAATTCATCTAGTGGTTTCTAAATATCTCACAAAATGTTAAAAGTTGAATCCTCACCTCAACCAATACTATACAATCCCTTTAAGGTTTCCAAGAAGCCTAGGGCAGAATCTGGCAGACTTGACAGCTCTCTGATAGGGAGTTTATCCTCCCAAATCACTCCTCCACTCAACATCTAATGGAGTAAACTGAACTTGCAGTGTTATAGCGGTTCCAGTACGAGCCGACGTGAAAAAAAGGAAACCATATGATCTGCAAGTTAGGCATGTTTTCAGCAACGGACACATTTGCTGCCACCACAAACACAGGCTAATTAGATGAGGGGATGATGACACTATGTCAAAACACGGCCATCAACCTGCATTCACATATTCTCTAAAATGTTGTCATGTCTCTCTTTTTAGGAATTAACAAAAATAGAATAGCTTGTGTCCATCCTCTTAAATCTTTCCACACAACTACAAAAAAAAAAACCAACCATACTTATAGGGACAAGAAAATGGGTTAAAGTATATAGTTGCAAAGTTATCAATTCAAATTTAAACTTCAGATATGATGGAACCTGATGGAACTTATGCAATTTTTTCATATGACTCTAGTTAGCGCAAGCATGCGAGCATGTGTGCATATTGTGGAATACAAGCCTGGCCAATGACCAGTCTTTCTAATCTGCTTTTTGTCCCACTACATTTGAATGCAGTCTGCAGAATTCAAAGAATTCCAGAAAGCCAGCCCGAAAAGAGATATTCCATTGATCCTCTTACAACATTATTACTCCTATTAAGCACTCAAAATTAACCCATTAAGGATGGTCTGATTTTGCTACAATATGCATTTCACATAGACCCCTGCCCCAGTATAAGTGGTACTCGGGACTTGTCCTCAATGGGTTAAAAGTGAGGGACTGAAGTACACAATGCACGATTAACTCCTTGTGCACAATTTCAGTCATTGTTTGGGCATGCCCAATTTGGAGAATAGAAATGCTGCAACTGCAGAAAAAAAAAAAAAAAAAATTGGCCATGTGAGAATGTTGGCAAATAAAATCAATTTTTGCAACACGATCCGAAAATAGATAACTCTTGCATGTGAATAGGTCTATAATGACTTACTTGCTGGACTTTTTTAAGGTTCACTGCTACATTTGTATGCCTGTGTGGGCTGGCTAAGTTAAAATCAGGTCAAGTTTGGAATTATCAACTGAATACTGATGAACGGCTAATTACAGCTATTTAAGTGCCTGGACAAGTTAAGGTTTAAATGCCTTCAATTCACATTCAGGTGCTCATATCTTTGATATTTAAGGGAGTTATTAAAACAGGATCTGATTCACGAAAGAAGGGGACATAGTGACAACATTGCATTTGACCTTGAGCATGTGCACCCAGAGTTAATGGGCACAGCTTCTTCTATTCCAACATAATATGCCAAGTTGATACCTCAAACAGTTCAGGTACATCGTCCACAAAATCAATTATGGATGGACGGATGAACGGACGACCGAAATTATAATGCCTCTGGTACCACATCATGATGGAGGCATAGGAAAACCTGAACATCACATATCACAGCATTTACGATTTGAATGCTCTCATGATCCTATAGTAAGGATCAAAACTAGACACGAGCTTTTATGTGATGTCATTCGTTGCTTTCTACATTTTTTTGAGGGTGGGCAAGGGGAGAAAAATGTGTGTTTCACGTTTACAACCAAAGTTTCAGAAGCGATGATGCCAGAATCCCAAATCACAAAACAAATCAATGAGCTCAAATTCATAGCGCTCTTGACATTTCTACCTGCAAATGACTGAACTATTATATATGAGGCAAACCAAATCATAGGCTCCTGAGGGTGTTTGAAACTCCCTCCTCAAAAGGCAACAACTGTAAACACCTAGGCTGAGTGGCTGGAATCAAACACTGCTATTAGGCTAATGGCGTTGTTCAGCTTTCACGGAAATTATACAAATCTCTGGAAAGAAAATAATCAAAAATTGAAAAGCATCATTCCCTCAGACGGGAGGGATCAGTCTGTGACGGCACATCTTTGCTCTCTTTTTCTCTCGCAGCTCGCCGGAGATCCCCTTATCAAGCTAAGTGTGGGTTTCATACAGAAATGACACAAGATACACCGCAGTATAATACTGCTCTAGCCTGTGAGCATCATATCTTATTCCTGTTCCTCATTAGGCTATAAGATTATAGGTCGCCATCCAGTTTTGTTTTGTTTTGTTTTGTTTTTTTTACTTGTGATATCACTAAAATTTAAAAGGAAAGATATCCCTGTGACTACATGTCATGCTTACCACTCACAAGCTTTGGTGGAGCAGCATGTGAATTATGTGCAATCAAATCAGGCTCAAGTTGGCTCCTCATGAGCAATACTGTGATACAATCTTTGCTAAATACGAAAAAGGAAGGATCGCTCTGGATCTTAGGTTGCAAGAAGTCCATTTCTACTTGGCATCTAACAAAAGAAAGCTCATACCATTCAAGCTTCCTTCACGGTTTTGGGAAAACTGACACCACAAGCTTCTCTTCTACAAACTTCACAACTATCTTTCAAGCACACATAAAACTATGATATATGAGTCTATGTAATTCTGGTTTGTTTGTTTGTTTGTTTGTTTGTTTGTTTGTTTATTTGTTTGTTTGTTCATGAATAAATGCTCCAAATTCATCTGAACAGTTAAATCACTGCAGTTAAGACAAAAGACTCCCAAACATTGTGTGGCAATTTTCAAACAACCCTGAATGAAAAGATAAATAAAAAGATATACATAAATTTATAGGCTTATTTATATTCTTTATTGCTGAGGCTATACTGTACACACTACAAGCATAGATATGGGTATCTAAAGTAAGTGACCTCATATTACATTATGCAGAGACAGTGTTTCAGGTCATTTAAAGGACAAGTTCACCTTCATAGACATGTGGGTATAGTGAATGCAGCAATATTAGTAGAACACACCATTGAGAGTTTGAGGAAAATCGGACAATCCACTCAAAAGTTATGAATTTTTGAAGTTTCTGCTCAGTCACGGCTGGATGAAAAGACTACTATAGCTTGTGATGTCACATGTGTACAACGATATAAAGAAAGAATAAAGAAAATTCAACATATTTCCATTTTTCTCGCATAACAAAAGAACATTCGACTTCTCTCTTTCAGAAGGCAGGGGGAATAATATTACCCTTAACATACGTCAGTAACAAGTCGAAGAAAAATGTACTTTATTCAAAAAGTAAAGTTTTGTGAAATTATCTTTTTATTTTCCTTATATCGTTGTACGCATGTGACATCATATACTATAGTAGTTTTCTCATCCAGCACTCGAGCAGTGACTGTGCAGATACTTTAAAAATTCATAACTTTTGAACGGATTGTCCGTTTTTCCTCAAACTTTCACTGATGTGTTCTACTAATATTACTGCATTCTCTCAATCCTTATGTATATGAAGGTGGACTTGTCCTTTGAATATCATTTGGTCTTTACACACTGTCACCATACTTTAGTCACAAAGATGCTGTATAATGTAGTAGCACTTGGAGTCAACAAGCTATTCATGTCCAGTTGACTTTAACAAAGAGTAAAATTATCAAAACAAACATACAAGTAGATGTCAACACAACATCAGACACAGAATTAGTCATAAAGTTCAATAGGTATCTCATATTTTCCTGAAACAGTGAAATTAGTTTCAATCACTTATGCAAATTAGATGAGGTCATGATATCCTATTAATATGTCTTACACTAAAATGTACTTCAATTTTTACTATCACACTGAACTTTCTTCTTCTCTTTTTTTTCATTGAATAAACAAGACTGAATCAAATCCTATTGATATACCATATCATCGTAGGCTCGTCATAATTAAGTAATGAGGAGTTTTTTTTTAAGGGAAAGGGATAACGGCTGTGAAGTGGTAACATTCTCTTGTATGTAAGCCTCAACGCTGGTCTGACAATCTTGTAGTCTATGGTGATAGATATTAATAGCTATGGCTTTTCAGAACACTCTTCATGGTTTCTCCTTTCCTTTTTGTGAATTCTTTGTAGGCAGATCTTTTGTCTTTTTTCCTGCATCTGCTGGTCAGAAGAAGAATGAAAGAGGAACTATCATTGATTTCCCGCTCCATAAAGGGCAGGTATATTTACTTATGATTGGTCAAACACTCACAGAATGCCATCCATACACAACCTCATATGAACTGAGAGAGTTTGCAAATATTGAAGGGTAAATTCTCAAGCGCTCTCCTCTAAAAGTTCAAGGAATAATCACTAACTAGTGCAGAAATATTGACTGCTCTCTAATAAAGAAATGTATGCAAAATCACTAGAGGCCTATAAGATCACCCATGACTGGACTGTTAAAATATCAAGATACACAGTATGTATTTCTCACTAATTATTCCTTTCATATGGTAATGTTATAGTAAAATAGCAATTGGCCTTACTCTCTAATTATTTTTTTCCTCTGACTGATCAAGCCCGAGAAACTACATTTTTCTGAATCAATGTTTTACCTTTTTAATTACTACAAATGTATTTTTAACATCCACTGCTCAAATTTCATTAAAACTAGTATTTCATTTGTAAAGTCATCAATGCCTCTAAATTCCTGAAATTAGGACTGGCCCTACAACTGGCCATACATTTTAGGAGATTAATGTTCATGCTTCAGTCTGGACTTTGCAATATTACTCTGATCTTGTGCAAATTCAGTATGTCTAACCAATCCTATATAATAATTCTCCAAATCAGGCTACTCTGTAAAATTTAGAATTGCCAATTTAAAGAATGAAAAAATGATTTAAAACCCAGAAAAAAAAACCCTTAGGCTAATTGGGTCAATATTGAGAAGGTTGGTCAGTCATCGCCATAGTAACAATGGAAGTGCACTGCATGAGACGTACAATAGTATCCACTCATACAAAGGAAAATTGATTCATAATCAACACTGATCACTACAATGAACTACTTTAAGGGAAAATAGACATTGCCGAAAACACAATGGCACTGTCAACAGGTCGGATGTTGTGATTCCTGAGATGAGCTGTACGTATAGGTACATGTGTACGTTCATATGCTCGACATCATACGTTAGTGCACAGTAAGTACGGAAGTAGATGGGAATTGCTACGAACTGAATGCAGACAGTATTGATAGGACCATCTCCAACACTTATACAGACAATTCTACATGCTACATTACAGATGAATTCTTTCATGCAGAAAACAGCAACATGTAGGCCCGAATTCACGAAGGTGTTACAAAAGAAACCATTGTTTAAACCATGGACAAAAACCATGGAGCGCCAAGTGTTGCACGGAATATTTCGTTACGAAATTTGTCATTTTGTCAACAAAATGGCAGTTTCATTAACGAAATTATCATTTTGTGGAAGAAATTTTCATTTAGTTACAAAATGTTGTCATTTCGTTACAAAATAATCATTTCGTTGACGAAATGGCTGATTTCGTAATGAAATATTCCATGCGATACTTGGCGCTCCATGGTTTTTGTCCATGATTTAAACCATGGTTTAATTTGTACCACCTTCGTGAATTCGGGCCAAAGTGGTTGAAATTGGTCATATACAATGACCAAGCAATCCAATGGGTAAAAGTCAAAGCAAGGTAACATAAATTGGGAAGTCAGTGGTGTGTGGCTAAAGTAAAATCTTGTTAAAAACTGTTGACAAAAAACATCAAATAAAGAAACAGACATTCAAGGATCATCATGTTTAAACGCAGCACGCATTTCGAGATGCCGTTCACCCCACTACTGCCACAGGCAGGTAGACTGAGTACAAGAGCCATGGTGGTAGTTTAAAACAGTGGTCCAGAAGGCTGATCACACCATGCTTGTAAAGTCAATTGCGTTTCATCATTTAGAATAAACTGTACAATTATCCGTATTTGAGCAAAATCCTCACAGCGCACTGGACTGTACGTCAGTGCATTCAGTCAGACTAATTTCCCCTTTTTAGCAATCCTTCCTAGCAATATTCAAACACTGTTAATGACCTAATCTGGACCTCCAATAGAGCAACGCCTCCAACCATGTGACGCCGTATAAGCCTTGAATTGTACAAATTAGGTTAATTAGAAGGAAGCCTTTGTCGAATACAGACTACACGTATCAAGGCAATCCATGCAAAGTGACCAAGACTGTCATTGCATCACCACAGGATTCGTTCCCTATTAAACTTCACGGCTAAAATTTCCCTCAACCCACCATGTCCTAGGACAATTTACGACAGATATTATCCTCTTGTCATTGTTAGATTTGTGCCTTAATTTTGGAAAAAAAGATGAGATGGGGTCACTTCAATTCATAATATATTCACAACTGGGAAAGAAATTTACACAGAAAAGCCAATTTCAGATACAAAGGAACTTTGATTTTTGAGGCTTTTGATACTCATCAAGTGAAACAATGTAATTGAATAGTAAAGAACTCTAATGAAAATGTTTCAATATATCTTATGAAACACTGAATATATAGTATAAACAGTAAAAGAAGTTTGATACACAGATACAACATCACAATGAAGAAACAAGTCTTTTTTTTTTAAATATCTAATTCATGGTTTAACAAATACACACAGACCCCATTCAATTGTCGTCTAGAAAGGAAGTAATTAAATTCGTCACAGCTGACCTACTCTATTCACATCGTTTGCAAGCGTTTTTATGCAAATAATCCTAATTATTTGCTCAGGTGTGTATTGTGACGTGTACATCATATAGGTGTATGATGAGCTGAGAGTATTATGGACTAAATAGTATACAAATAGTGAATGGTCACGAGTGCGATGGCACAAGAATTCGCACGAGGTGAAAGATAGAGGCGCTCTATTCTCAAGGCGAAGCCGAGTTGAATAGTGCGCCTCATCTTTCACCGAGTGCGAAATCTGGTTCCACTGCACGAGTAAGACCATACACTATTTGTTTTATACAACACCTCGACCGTCAACAGATTTGGTACTCACAGATTCTTGAATTTAGCACAGAAATGGCAACCATTTTCTGTGAAAGACGAATGAGTAGTCTGACAGTCGCAAGTCACCGTGTACGTACGTATGCGAAACGAAGTTGTTTACAAAAATGAGTGACAAAAGAACGTGCTTGTAAGCGCACTTGTAATTGTTGAGTGCGCGTGGCACATGTTTGTTTATTGTGACATCAGAGCGCGTGCAATGGAACATTTTGGTCAAACAAAATTGCACTGCTGACAGCCAGAGCGTGCAATGGAACTTTTCACTAGATGTCATGTGATGGGTAATCGACCAATCGGATAGCTACATTCTAAATAGGTGTTGTATAATAAGGTCTATAACTTAAAACGCCATTTGGATGGTTGAATCAATGAAAGGTAACTGGAACATTGTCCTAACAAGACAGCAACCATCTCAAAGAGTGAGACGTGAACTAAATGCAGCAACATACTGCCAGCAATACACTGCAGCCAGATTAATGTGAGGACAAATTTAGGGGTTGTTATATCAAATTCTTTTATCAGCTTTAACAAATCTGTTACTTTCTCAGTAATTGACTTGCAGGATCCTACAATTTGCAATGGTTACATAAATGTATAATATTCCCTTACACCTGTCTCAGAGTAAAATGATCATGGGAAATCTTGGCCATTACAGACAGAGGATCTCACTTTGGTAAGGAAATTTAAAATCAATTTTATCTTTTGATAAAACAGGGCCCCTGGTCACAGTTGGATGAAGTATCCATAAAAAAAAAAACTAGAAATGTCGCTACGGCGACTGGTGTATGCCTCCGCCATAATGCATGGTTCTCCTAATAGGTCTATAGTACAATGTCTTGACAATGTGTGATGACAGTTTCACACAATTGGCAAAATGACAGGTTTGCCACAAATGTGCTGAATGTTCACTTTTGTAGAACTAGGTTCAATTGGATGAATGATTAAAACGTCAGAGTGCAGGTATTTGGGGGAACTGATGATTCTTACTTGACTTTTGACCCTTTTATAAGTTTATACGTGCCCCGTACCGGCATCGCCGGAGGGAGGCGCTGATGGTGGTAACTCTGACTTCGTGGCACAGACCTCCTGTCCACGTGTAGCATGTAAAGCGAAGGATGGATCGTGCTGCTCTTTTGAGCTCATATTTATCGAACCACCGTAACGATTAGGCTCGAAAGATGCGTCAAAACACTTCTCAGTTGGTTCCGGAAGACCGGCGAAGCAAAATTTCCTCGCGAGAAGGAAAATTCCGGCGATGAATTTATGGAAAAATTTCAAACCGCGGAGCTATGCAGGAGAACCTCCTGTCGGCTGGAACGAACGCGAACGTATTGCTGGACGCGCGTGCGGGCTCTCCTATTATTACTCTTATGCATCGTAGTCTCTTTCGAGACTTCCGAAATAAAATGGTAAAATAGTATTATCTAAACCTGGTCTTTGACCTTTGACCTCACAGTTCCAAAGAGAATCACTGTTGGGTAGAACATGCATAAATATGTAAGTTTCATGATAATACCTTGAGTTAATTTTGAGATATGGAGGAAGAAGTGCAATTTAGCACTTTCACTTGACCTTTAACCTTTTGGCATGAAACTTCCCACAGAATATATATTGGGTTGAATACATGCATACATCAAGTTAAAAAAAAATCCTTCAGGCATTGCATAAATATAAGGAAAGTAGTGATATTTTGAGGAGTTGACCTTGACCTTTGACCCCCTGACCTTTGACCCATGACCCCCAACTTCCCTAGTATATATACATGCATATATACTAAGTTCCATGAAGATATCTTGAACCATTTGCAAGATATGGAGAAAAACATGAAATTTCAACCTTTTTTCACAAAATAACCTGTGACCTTTGACCTTTGACCCCGTGACCCTAAAATCCAAACAAAGTATCATCCCCCTAGGATATACCCTCATACCAAGTTTGATGCAAAACCACCACACGGTTCTTGAGATATCGACAAAAACAAAACGGGACGGACGTACGGACGGACGGACGACCCGAAAAAATAATTTTTATGCCTCCGCCAACGAAGTGGCCGGAGGCATAAAAATTAGACGTTCACATGGCCATGAAATAATTATATGGTTCAGCCATCCGCCACGTGTACACTTGTCAGGTGTATACTCCAGTGCCTCTTCATACCCAAGATGAGAATGGGGATGGGGTGGGGTGGGGTGGGGTGGGTTGTTGTTTTTTTTTTAACCTCATCACTGAATGAATGGAAGAGCCAAGCCATGACAAAAAGCAAATAACACATTATATGCAATGCTGTATTCCCCTAGACTGTAGTGACTGAGTACAATGCACATCCTGTTTTTCTTTAACAAAAATCATGTTTATTGTGCCAATAGAAAGAAAATTCTTTGTCATCTCAATTAACAAAAGAAGAAAGGTCATGACCTGCTTGTTTTGGGATATTTTTCCACATATTGCAAAATGCTCGATAAGATGTGCATAAAACTACAATCTGATTTACTAAACTAAACACACCATTAAAACTACCCATAAATGAGATTAATCTTTTTTTTTTTCCAAAGACATTTATGATTCCCAGTGGATAGTACTTGAGGTATTGACATTTTATTTGCTTAAAAAAAAAAAAAAAACTTACACATAAAAGGTTACCAAAATTCTTAATGCCTTCAACACTGTCATGCATGCAGATTCGTACAAGAGCATATGCAGCTGCCAATATGTCTGTGTACAATTTACTCATCATTCTTGTATTCTCCTATATAATCAGTGAGGTATTATCTTAAATACGTCTTCGCACAGAGCCAGCTGATGCCTCAGAATCATCTTTCCTATACTATGGACATTTTTTTAGGAAACTTGTATTTGGTTTCATTGCCTTTGGACCTTTAATGAAATGTGAGGAGGTCTAGAGTTCCTTTCATTGAATGACTGGCAGTCCATAAGGTCACCAACTGGTGGTCTGTTGGGTCCGTGACAATAATTGCGGTTTGTATTCTATTTAGATTAATTCATGAATTCATGCCGATTTCAACAGCTTCTGAAATTGAGAAATGAATAACAAGTCTAGTGGGTCACTGATAAAAGATAATCTCTTCAAGTGTAAACAGTCAGTAGCTCTCCCAAGGTTTCATGCCTTTGACCATCAGATGTCAATAAGGTCTAAGAATAGGTCAAGGTCAAGTCCAGCCTCGTGGACACATGGGAAATGAGATGACATGAGTCTGTGTGCATCACTGCTGTGCTAACTATAGCCAATATCATAAGAATACAAACTGTCATTTTAGTCTTGTGTTCACAATGCACCACAATGAAGGTTTAAACCATGCTTGCAGCACACTTTTAAGGTACTGCAGGCAGGAATTACACTCACACTAGCAACTCAATTCTGCTCACTCACAGCATACTGTGCAACTTTATAAAGTAAAATGAGAAATCACTTGAAATGTAGGGCTTATAGAGGTGTACCTACATCAATGGTTTACATTAATGTGCACGTATAAACGTGGTATTTGTACAACGCATATCCATAGGAAGCACTGGATGTCATGTGCACAAACCTGTTTGGTGACATTCATTAGGCTATGAAGTCCACACTCCAGATGTGGCAAGTGGCCAAATTGCTGCAAATCAGGGGAATACTATACACTACAGTACCTTTTTCACAACGGTATTTTTGTCAACTTTACAGACATCTGGAAAACATATCTCCAGGTTTGACACCTCATGGTATGTCCCTGACAGGGCGAATGACCTTACCAAAATTGCTGCCCTATTTAAAGACACTGCAATTTGTCCTGATTAATGACTTGAAATGGTCTGTTTCTGATACCTTCCTTGTAATTCTTATCTTGTCATCATGGATATTTTCTTTGTTATAATGATAATAATAACAATAATAATAATAATAATAATAATAATAATAATAATAATAATAATAACAATAATAATAATAATAATAATAATAATAATAATAATAATAATAATAATAATAATAATAATAATAATAATAATAATAATAATTATTATTATTATTATTATGATTATTAATAATAACGATATACAAATAGTAAATGGTCACGAGTGCAATGGTACGAGATTTCACACGAGGTGAAAGATAGAGGCGCTCTATTCAACGAGGCGAAGCCGAGTTGAATAGTGCGCCTCATCTTTCACCGAGTGCGAAATCTTGTTCCACTGCACAAGTAAAGACCATACACTATTTGTTTTATACAACGTCCAAGTAGATTTTTGTTATTTGGTTGGAGGATTGTTGGGTAGGTCTAAGTAGGCCTAGAAGTCTAGATCTGTATGAAAAATATAGCCATACTTACATGTGGATGCACTACGATTCTCTTTCTGGCTTGTGCAATCAGTGTAGATACAGGTCACAGCTAGCGCTCATACACGTACACTAGCACTACGTAGGCCTACATACGCGCATGCATGTACCGCAAACGTACACTGCGCTAGCTGCGATCCACCGTGGAATAGAACGAAAAAATCGAACCAAGTTGCACGCAAAAATAGAACCAAAATTGCACGGCGCGTTGAATGGAGTACTTATTGAATATCACGTCACCAACAATCCTCCAATCAAATTACAAGGATCTACTTGGACGTTGTATAATAAGTAATTATTATTATTATTAGTAGTAGTAGTAGTAGTAGTAGTAGTAGTAGTAGTAGTAGTAGTAGTAGTAGTAGTATTATCATTATTATTATTATAATTATTATTACTATCATTACCATCATCATCATCATTATCATTATTATTTCAATCTCTATTATTCCTATCTTCATTATCATCACCATCACCATTATCATTTATAAAAAAAAATTATCATACAAATTCATATACCACTGGAATTCACAATGTACATTTGCAATCTGCATGCCTTTGTGTCAAGCACTTTTCTCCGGTATACTGGCCTTTTGATAAGGGGTGGGGGCAACCGCACTCTCATCATGAAAAAACATTACATGGAAGTCAATTTACATTCCTTGAGCAAGCTGTTACATTGGGCAGGAGTGTGTTGAAGGGGGAAAACCAATTTCAATAGGATGGCTGCCTTCACAATGGTTTTTAAATGCAGTTTACAATGATTTTGACTCTGTCACCCTGAATAGGATCTGGCTAGAATCCATCAACACGCATCACTGTGACGGGTCCTAGGCCAAAGGAGACATTTGATTTGCGGCGGATGGATTTCAGAGCTTTGGCAGTGAACATCATTATTTCAGTTGGCACAAAGACATACATATGCACTGCTGTGACATGGATGAGGTCATGTCAATCTTCCTTTATACTAATTAACATCAGCTGAGTTTATTTATTGAAGGTCTTTTAATTTTTGCACAATCTGCCAATCACGTTTCCAGTTTAGAATATTGAGAAATATGACAGGCGATGACAGTATACTCATGTGGTAATTCTTGCTATGTTTGCTACACACTGTTCCATGACATTTACTCCTGCAATAATTGCTCCAATGAAATATCTGCATGGTAAGCCAAACATTAATTCTACTCACGAACGCAAATGCTTACCGTAATCCTAATCCTCACATAAAACTAAAGCTAAAACCCTATTACAACCCTAACCCTTAATAGTCTTTGGAGAAAATGCGACCGGAACAATTGTCGAAGGAGCAAATGTTGTATCACCACTACACACATCACCATAGAGCTACCATGTCTGATTCAAATTCCTTGGTTCAAATGCCATGTACTATAACATGAGCATAACCACCATGTCTAGATACAAAGTGTACTTACGTACCAAAGAGATATAGCACATGAGGCATAAACAAAGAATTATATTACATGTGTTTGATTTGCCAATGAAAGAATTTCTATGGAAGAATGAAGTGCTAAGATAAAGATGAAAGGCATGTACATGGCATCCTAATACAGATATTGAATAACTAGTACTGAGAACTGACCTTTAGCCCTACAATCTATATATACATTTGTAGAGCTGTGCAAAACAGAAGAAATTTATTTCCCTATCTATACAATTTACCAATAGTCAAGCAAATAACACTAGTCTTGCCTAGTGGAAGCTATGATTCAAAAATTGCATAGCCAGGGGAATAATGTCCATTATCACAGCCTAATCTTGGTCTCCTAGTAAGTCACTATGCATACTCCATATACAAAGAAAACTTAGTGGATGACTTCATATCTTCCTTAAAGATTTGTGATACAAATTATCTTTCAGAATATAAATGTAATAAGATGGCAATTTGCACAATGAGAAAAAAGGATTATACCATCTATGTTACATTGCAGTTTTGGCTACTACTACACAAGTTATATCAGCCATGACGACTCTAAAGTTTTGGCAGAACTTTTACAAGGAACTATGTGTGAAGGTGACTCACTGTAGACCATTCAAACAGCCATAACTTTCCAAACACATGTATGATTTCTGTTAGTAGCGACCCTGGCTTTTCTATCACCATAAAGGATCCACTCCATGACCCTCTCCTCCAGGATGAAACGATCAACGAGGTCACACTGAATGAGGCGCAAGGATCAAGCAGGTGGAATTTGTGCAGTATTTAGAAGGATGAATATATCACTCCACATGTATCAGCTATCCCTCATTTATAAAGAGAGATTCTAATCGGAAGGGTAATTCACAGTAGGAGCTAAATAGACAACGCAGCCATCTCTCTTTCCCCCTACCACTTTTCTACACACAAAGTCCACAATGTACTGTACCCAGATATGTCTAAATTAAATGGGTCAAGGAATTTTGTCAGCTGATTTCGGCAAATAGCATTGAAAGAGTATTGAGCAAGGGTTATTATAGCCCCCTTCCACAGAGCTTTTTTTTTTTTTCATCGGTCAATAGTTGTCCGGAAGCAATTTTCTTCTGCTTGTTTGTATGTTGTTGTTTTTTCCGGTCTGCCACAGAAGTACATCATATCACAGTCTATGATTAATCTGATTTGTGTCGGTCTTAACTATCAGGTCCGTGTCAAATGTGTGTCGGGCGTGATCTGACGAGGAAAGATCATACAATGAAGAAACTAAGCTCATGAGCTAATAATTGACACCATTAGACACCTTTTCCGGTCGCAGGTCAAGTAAATGTCAGATAAGTCATGTCCTGTCTGATGATTTAACAGGCATCAGGCAGGTTAACCTGAACACTGGTTCTGGGGATTCAGGCATTGGTATCACCCATGGTGCATCATGGAAAAATGTGATCATTATGACATACTTTTTCTCTCATAATACAAGATGCTAAAAACATGGCTTATATCTAAACCATCAGTGCTACCCTTCAAAACATCAAAAGTGCATTCTTTTTATGTCTACTTGGAAGCAAATTTTCCAGAAAAAGTAAACCAGCACTGGGAAAATCTAAAATTCACGAAAAAATGGTCCTCCACTCGCATTCTTCATCAATGGAAGATTTACGAAATGTAGAGGAGATCACAATATTCAACCGCAGGACAATATGCAGCACACAAACAGTTATACCGGTATGTTTTAACTTTTGCATAGAAAGGAAACTTGTACAAAGTATGTCTAATTTCAATGCATTTCATACCATTTATGATGGCATAAATTTAGACATATGATATGATGACTTGATAACCTTTACTGGGATTGTTTGCTGATTGGTATTTTCAGTGATTGGCACAGAAGTCTAGAAACTAACTGCTAATGAATAGAGATTAATACCCTATTCCACTAATCCCTAATGTGTCACCATTGTCTTCCTGTTAAATGGGGCATAGCACAATTAGGTCAAGATTGGAGGGGCGAACTCAGCATTGATGGAAAAACTTTGAAAGTGCTAGCTACAAAATGCCTAGATGGGCATATGACCGACTGAGGAAATCTTTATTCCTATTTCTTCTTCACAATATGGTGATGAAATTAATCTGGTATCCTGAGACAAAAGATACTATCTTATCTTTTCTTGGTACAAACAATTTATTGTTGAATACAAATAAAGTCTGCAATTAATTTGGATGTGTAATATTTCTGCCAGTTATCAAAATCAAATGGTATGATTATAACTGGGCAAGGTAAGGCAAACAGTAATGAGTCACATACATTATCAGACTGTCAAACAAGAACTTATTGCACCAAATTGATTTTTGCCAAAAAGAAAAAAAAAAGTAAATACCAGATGGTATAGATTTGGAGACAAACAGAGCTTAGACCTCCATTTCAAACATGTCTGCAAAAATACAATCCCCAATAATCTACAACAGTACACTGCCTTTTTAATACTGCGGCACCACACAAACACTCAGAAATTACCACTCAGAGATCAATTGACGACAATCAATCTCCCACAGATTATACAACTGTGTTGCATGCATGGGCATGTTGTTGCCATAGCGATAAAATATCCAGAGGTACTCACATGATTGCAGTCCGGCGATATGTCATTTTCACCCTGCATGCAAAGATGAAAGAGAGTGGGGAATTATCAATAAAATGCATTACTTGTCAAGGTCGTCATTGCTGAAATGACAAGGAGAAAGCCAAAGCGACAAATAGGAACAGTGAAATAGACAGCAAATATGACATTGGCAAAAACAGAAATGTGACATGAACAATTTTCATACAGTAAGCGTACTGTAAAAGTGGATATTTTCGCACCATTTTTTTTTTTAATGCCCTCTGACAAGTAAGATGAATTTCGCATGTTTTTAATTCCACAAAATCAAGACATTGCATTGTGGTACATCCACACAAAAATGTTTGTGTGCTTTATTTTCACGCTACTTTCTGGTCGCACAAAATGCGTGCAAATTTCCACACTGCAAAAATTTCTACATTGACAGTAGTACGCATTCTACAGTTAACACAATACAACCATTTGTGGACTTCAAAATCATACTTGACCACTGAAATATCAATCTGTTAACCAGACATGATATCAGAAATGCAATTGACACTACACATGAATACAATGTATTTCTTTAAATACACAAATTGTTATCAATATGAACAAAAATATATTAAAGCATACACGTATAAACACCAACTCATAGTCATACAAAAATTTGTACAAAAAAATTTTATTCATCTCTGTGTAAAAAACATTTTTATTCTAACAGAGAAGTATGTACTGTGTATGTGCATAACATGTCTAGTGTATTATATAAAGACCATTGCATCTCAAGGATTGGATACACCATAATGAATTTGTGACTATAGCATTGTGTGCACTAGGATCTGTTAGACAATCTCAGGAGTAGTTGAATTTGTGATTAAACAAGGCAAGTACCAAAATGTGTCTCGCCCATTCCTGTAGAAGAAATCAATGTTTTCTGGCTCCCAGAAGTTCATTGACCCCGCCTCTGAGCTTTGACCTTGTCGTGACCTTCAACTCCCCAAGGGACATTTACCAGCCAAGTTTTGTCACAAACGGACATATTGATCAAAAGTTATAAACCATAATCGAAACGCGCCTTAAAAACTTAACATTGGGCCCTAAAAGTTTATTGAACCCCTGTCTGTGACCTTTCACCTTGTGATGACCTTCACCTCCCAAAGGGACATCTACCATTCAAGTTTGGTCACAAACAGACTTATGGATCAAAAGTTTTGAGCCATAATCAAAACGCGCAGTAAAAATCTAACATTGGACACTAAAAGTTCGTTGACCCCTGTCTGTGGCCTTTGACCTTGTGGTGACCTTCAACTTCCCAAGGGACATCTACCATCCAAGTTTGGTCACAAACGGACATACACATCAAAAATTATGAGCCATAATTGAAATGCGCCGAAAAACTTAACATTGGACCCTACAGTTCATTGACCCCTGCCTGTGACCTTTGACCTTGAGGTGACCTTCATGTTTGGTAAAATGTGCATAACCACTCTTCCCTCCAAGTTTGATTGAAATTGAAGTCCTCAGTAGAGAATTATTCAAGTTTTTGTAGCGGTACAGACGGACGACGGATAGACGGATGACGGACGGACAACTAAAAAACAGTCATGGAATTAATGAAAATGGTATCACTTTTCAAGAGAACTCTCAGCAAATTTCCAACCTTGGAGATGACATACAACATATCAGTGAAACACTTTCAAGAATATCAATCAACTTGCAAAATTTGCAATGTGGCAAAATATACCAAGTACTGTAAACGTAGAAATTTTTGTGGTACATTGATTTTTGCGAATTTCGTGCTACTTCTGGCTAGCGCGAATTCTTTAACCCACAAAAATATCTTCACAGTTTTCTCTGCACATGGTGAATAGGTTGAGTATTGTGCAGCGCGAATTCAACAAGAGGCAAATATGTTTTTGAGCTGCTCAGCGCAAAAAAATTAATCATGAGAAAGTATTCATGTTTACAGTATACAATATGACCAGTGCTGCAAAGTACTTCAGTCTCCCGCTTGCATTATAACTTGGGATTTTGAGCTACATCTGGAGGCTTTGAAAATGTACAATTCTTCTTCACATCTTCTATGAGAGGTTTCTCGATGTGTGAACACACAGCTACAGTGTAGGTTAAAATATCTCAAGAAATTAGCTCACAACTGAATTAAAATGACCACACAGTCTCAATGCTCCTCTGTAGTGCGGAGGGGCAGGAAGCTGAGAATACAGAATACATCACCCTTGCTCATGAGGGGAAAACATATGCCTCATGTCATAGTTCAATGGAGAGGAAACTGGCTTTCTCAGACTTTCAATAGCACACATACACATGAACAAGGGCAATCAGGAAACACAGAAAGACAGGACTGGGATTGGGGCACAGTCAGACTCCTGTGATGACAGCCGCCGTTGCCAAGACTTCCCAATTTCTATTCAGCCACAAGATACATACTTTATTTTGGACAAATGTATAACACCCAAAATAGGAAAGTTGAGAAAAGAATGCTCCATTAAGCACAAAAAAAAACATATTGGCCAAAATTCACAAAGGTGGTAAAATTGAAACCATGGTGTAAAACATGGTTTATGCAAATTTCTTCTGCATAAAATATGATTGACAGATTATGTACAACAACAAACGTCCAGTAACAAACGTGTATTGATACGAGCATGTCAAAGGTATGCCTATTTCACGCTTATTTTAGGCCATGGTTTAAATTTGTACCATGGTTGAAGTTTTAAAGGGGAAGGCTAGTAACTGATCAGTGGGAATCAGTGGAAATGCTGGGGGATGATTGTTCCAATCCTTATGGGATTCATTCAAGAGTTCATTGTATATCTATTGTTGTGTGAAAATGATTTGCTTCAGAACGGTCTCATATTCAAGTAATGTGCAGATTAATGCTCCGTCACTGACCAGGGACGCTAACCTGGAAGCATTAAACTGCACATTACTTGAATATGAGACCATTCTGAAGCAAATCATTTTCACACAACAATAGATAT
This sequence comes from Diadema setosum, assembly GCA_033980235.1. Classification (NCBI taxonomy): domain Eukaryota; kingdom Metazoa; phylum Echinodermata; class Echinoidea; order Diadematoida; family Diadematidae; genus Diadema; species Diadema setosum. Next base: position 35,208,065 of record CM067066.1, on the reverse strand, counting down.
ACAATGTACTCTTGAATGAATCCCTTAAGGATTGGAACAATCATCCCCCAGCATTTCCACTGATTCCCACTGATCAGTTACTAGCCTTCCCCTTTAAACCACCTTCATGAATTTGGACCATTGAGGTTGTGCAACTTCATTTGATCCTCTACCATTTTGTTGGTTTTGTTCTTGGTTACCCACAGCACCAACAGTACACTCATACAATCCATTAGCCATTTTCGATAACCCTTCTGATCGCAACTGAAGTAATCTCTTAGAACTGAAAACAATAGCCATGCAGAGAAACGTGATCTACAGTGTGCAGATGATGCTTTAAATCCTCATTTTCAGTGAGTTGTAAATTGTGAATGTCAATATCAGTAACACTAATCGGCAGCCAAATTGATCAAGATGGTAAATATATGGGTCTGAGTAACAAACATAATGTGATGATCTAAACATGAATTCAAAATCAGTGTCATTGTACTGCGTTGGCCGGTGTTTCGGACCCCACTTGTACAGCCCTGTCGCGACTTCTGTACCATATGTCCCCCCAAAAAAATTACAACGGGATCCTCCATGATGGTAACCTTAAAAATAGTGAATCAATCCAATCACAATTTCAGTGTATGAAACTATAACTTATTATATTAACCACGTCTTGCAGAAAACCCCATCCAATTTGCTTCAGTGGTCAAAGAGAAATGAGGAGTTTTGTGAAGCATGTCAGGAATCCCTTCTCCCCAAGTTCTATCCATTGTGTTCACACATTATGCAATTCCAAGAGCATCCATAAAAATAAACTAGATTTAGAAGAATCAGACCCATGACATGCTTTACAAAGATCCGCATTTCTCTGTGATCACTTGACCAAATCGAATGGGGGTTTCTGCAATATATAGCTAAGATGTTACATTTTAAGACCCTGAAGTAGCATTCAAACAGTTTAATCATATTGGAAGTTTCAATGTGAAAATCCAGTAGTAATTTTTTGTTTTGCTGTGTTTTTTTTTTTTTTTTTTTTGGGGGGGGGGGGCATACTGAACAGTGACAGGGCTGCGGATGTGCAGTTGCAAACAATACACCAGGATAACGTTTGGAGAACATTTTTGTGCCATTTCCTCTCTGGTAAAGTGAATACATACACTGTACTTTGTTACTTGTTTGTGGGGGGGGGGGGGGGGGGGGGTCAGAGAGAGAGACCTCGTAAGGCAAATACTGAAATAGAGAAAGTACAAATCAACAAGAGTAAAGTCCTAAATACATCCCTCAGAGTATTTTGATACACATGTGCTCCACATGGTATTTACTGTCTACACTGTACATCGTATATTTCAATGTTTTTATTTTCACAAACTTTGGAAGTTAAGTGATAGGTGAAATAACCAACTCCCAAAGATATTGGCAACCATGACACAATTGTGTTGTATACATGTATGGTCTCTTAAAGGTAAGAGATTACTAACTTATTTTTCTTTCAAAAAGAGACAATACTTCTTTTTTTTTTAATCCAAAAATGTTGCTTTTGATCAAGAATTCAGACTCTTGAAATTGTCTCACAAGTCATATTTGCAAAATATCATATGGCATGTACCATATGCTGCTTTCAGTTACAATGCACAGACAAAGCCCAGTAGCAAATGAAGTTTGCATAGAGCTGGGGAAATAGTCTGCAAATTTATAAATTTCCTTACACAAGTATCAAACACTAATTCCACAGATTCGTGTAGCATAAATGGAAGTTGACACATTGATTTTAGTAAGTCACCAAGAAATTATAATCATGCAAGCCACAGTCTACATTGAACATGAAACCATACATTTATGATATTACAGCATGTTAACATAGAGACGAAGTCTAGTGGGTAGGTCCAAAGGTACTAATCTTATTCATGTGTCAACATCATTTGGTAGAGCAAAATTGTTGATACCGTGTATAATTTACAGCACCACATGAAAATGGACAAAGTCTAATTTAAAAAAAAAAATCAGAAAAAAAATATTATGGAAGAGGGGGTGAAATCCAAAGATACTCTCTATCAAAGGCAGCTATAAATGACACGGCATGGAGGAATTTGAAACCATGGAATAACAGGTCATACTTGAATAAACTTTCACGTCACGATATTTGCAGAAGGTGCTGCTCAAACAGTTATTCAAAGACAGAGACACGACTTTATACATGCTGGATATCATTCTCTACATCCTCATCACTACACGATGAAGATACGATGTACTGTAGTTGAATAGAAACTTGACACTCACTCTTTCGATTTCAAATTTTAGCTTACTGATAATAAATGTGACAAAATCTTGTAGGAAGTGTGTTGCAAGGGGAACTTGCCAAAGAGAGCACATGCCCCCAAGCAATGCACAGAACATACCCTTGCCCATTGTTCACCCCCCCCCCCCCCCCCATTAACCCACTACATATGGCTGACTTGTGAATCTGAATATTCTGATGATAAAACAGCACGGGGGGGGGGGGGGGTGGAAATAGGCACAGGAGCACTTCAACTTTACAAACATTATGAGAGAAATTTATAAAATTATAGGCTCATCTATGTTTCTACATGCGTACATGTAAAATAATGTAGTCATTTTACATGCGTACATGTAAAATAATGTAGTCATGAACTTCACATACCATGTTCACATTGTTAGACCTTGTAAACTGCCAATGATAGCTAGTATAACATACCAGCAATGATAGGTATAGCTCCTCCAAGATTAACTGGGAACTTCTCATAGATTCCTTTAACTTTAATAGACAATGATAAAATCCAGAGTGCTGTGTGCTGGATGCAACAACCCCCCCCCCCCCATCCATTTAGTGTATTGCAAGCATTTGGGAGAAACTTTTGAAGAGAGCAGCAAAGAGTTCAGTGACCACAAGTGGTGATATCTACTGCAGCTGTGTTTTGTGACTGAAACATGGAATGGTACAATATACATTAATACAGAAAACTCATGTTAGTTAGGAGACAGTGTGTCAGCAAGATGTCCATTTCATATCAACAGTAATCTAGTGTTTGCAGGAGTCAAGCTGAACTACAAGTTCATGATATACTGCATGTGCATTCACATCCCTCCCCCCTCCCCCCCCCCCCCCACACACACACAACACCTCTTTGTACATCATTCAGCTACCAGCAACAGACCCACAAGAAACCTTGTGGTTATGAAGGAGCATCAAAAAGTGTTCACACTGTCCTGAACTTGAAGTTTTAACTCTCACATCTTCCACTGTCACTAAACTTATACTCCCTATTAAAGGGTGTGTACAGTTCTGGTCAAGGTGAAGATTTATCTTTTAACGTTTTGAGAGATATTCAGAAACCACTCTATGAGATGTGAAAGAGCGTGCAGTTCTAAGGGGTATCAAAAGTTTATTCGATGAAAATCGATTTTGAAATGGCTGAGATATCCAAAAACAAGGTGAAACAAAGAGATAATAATAAAGTTGGGGCATGTCGTCTTTTATTATTAGCACTTTATTGGATATCTCAGCCATTTGAAAACCAATTTTCATCAAATAAACGTTGAATCCTTCTTAAAATTACATGCTCTTTCATATTTCAGAAGAGGCTTTTCATTATCCCACTTAGGAATGTTCAAAACATGAATCCTTACTTCAGCCAGTACTGTACAGTCCCTTTAAAGCTATAAGTTAAAATTAAGCCGTCTCAGTATGACCAAGCTATTTGAATCTACCTGGAGCTTTCAAATTGTGATCCTGCCTGCACTATCATGCTTCCCATAGCTGGGAATCCCTGTCATGTAATGGAAAGTGATTCATACCCAATGATATTTTGATAGCCCCTTATTCTGATCATGAAGAAGAGATAATCACCATCCATCGTGCTTTACTGGAATCCTCAATGCTGTCAAGAAGGAATGCCAAATGACTCTCTAAAGGGCGCCATCTATGTCACTTGTGAGATATAAGCCATGGCTATTCAATACCACATGTTTCAAGACAGATGAAATCTCTTCACTGACAATAACTGCCACTGAGATTTCCTGTGTACAAACCCCAACCACATCTATGATGTTCACTGACTCCAAGTATCATTATTTGGATCAAATAGCTGAAATTAACCCTTTACAACAACGTCACTAAGAAAGAAGAGGTTTCATTTCCTAAATTAATTTCCCTAAATAAGACATAAAATTTACTATTCTCTCCACCACCCCCTCCCCCCCCCCCAAAAAAAAAAGAACAGGGTATACTTTTTCTGTATTTTGACTGCATTTTAAAAAATTAATCAAGAGATAAATAGTTACAGTAATGGTACTGTAAAAGTGGATATTTTCACATTCTCGAGTAATTTTTCATGATGGTAAGATGAATTACACTTGGTTTAATTCCACGGAATCAAGACATTAATTGCTGGAACATATGACAAGCAACAATATTGGTTTACTTTTCTTTTCGCACAGGTTTCCGATTGCGCGAAATGCCCGAAAACTTACACAGCGAGAAAAATTCCACCTCTACAGTACTACATTAAATTGGCAATGTTATTGTTATCCATGAAAGGGTCATCAGAGACAAATTGAAGAAAAACAGGCACATAGCCAGTCACTGACAAGGAAGCCTGTCTGTAGTTCGCTGTGCTTCAGGTGATACAAATGATGTTTTTTTTTTTTTTTTCTCTCTCTCTGTCTAGCACTACAGCTTCAGTAGCAATCAGGGCTGCTAAATTTTGTGCATGAAATCACACTCTCAGCGTGAGAAGGGAAAATAAATGCTGTAAAAATCATGGGACATACAAAAGGGCAATCATAACACAGGTTGTGTCTGTATTAGCATGGACCTAACAATCCATGGTATTAGTGTAGCAGTGCTCAGTGGTCCATGGTCCATTTTATGTCCATGATTTTACCAAGGAGATACTAGGCGAGCCTAGTACATATACCTCCTTGATTTTATTTTACCAGGAGTAGATGTGAAACTCACCTACATGCCGAGGTTTTTCATCTACAGAAGAGAATAGTTGGCATACATCGTACATTTTATGTGTGTGTGTGTGTGTGTGTGTGTGTGTGTGTGTGTGTGTGTGTGTGCAGAAATAATACACGTACAGTACCTATTTGGTTACAATGGACTATAAAATGAATCCCATAGTCACTACCAAAAACAGTGTTTTTGCCATTTTCAGCCCATGTGGCATGGATATAACTTTGGCGCACAAGCTTGTCGCTGGTTTGAATGGACTGAAACATAAATTGTGCAGCTGCTATACCATGTGTTCTATCATTTTCAGCTCCCTCTTGGTACGTTGGCACAGCAGTACACATTCAATCTGTATTGTACAATGTATCTGTGTGGCACACTCACACTACACATTGCGGGCAAACACACAGTCTGGATGACTTTGAATTTTACTTGACAGGCCCTATTTTTTATACATTATGTTATTATGACTGCTAGAGTCAGGCATACATGTACATGGGTGTATGCAAGGGGGGTCGGGAGGGTCGTACGACCCCCCTCCCCCCCCCAAATTTTTTTTTTTTTTTTTTTTTTCAAAAGGTCCACTTTTTGTAAAAGACAATTTTTGTTTTTCGAGGGCTTTTTACCCTGGGGTCTATGTACTTTAGGAAGGTGTAAGGTTAGCTAGGCAGCAACTTTTTTTAAATGCACTTACCGGTATGCAGTTTTCAACTTACTGATTAACGAACTTGTAAGTGACCAACACAGGTTTTATCACCAATTTAAACATAAATGGGTTTTTTTAAGTATGCTGAAAAAGTCACTTTTGTATGCACCAAATGGCCCCATTTCAAGATATAAAATTCAAAAACGTTTTTGAAATCCTCCAAAGGTCCAAAAGGTCCAAAATTGTGTTTACGACCCCCTCCCCCCAGAAAAAAATCCTGGATACACCCCTGATGTACTATCTGTGTATGTGTGTGAGCCTATAGATCTCTATACTTATCTTCAAATATATCTGCAATCATATGCATGTTTGTATGAATATTCATATGCGTATCATGTATTGTATTTGTATTAATGTATACATAGGCCTACATGGATAGATATGCTGTATACATAAACAAATTCATTCAGTGGACTGGAAAAAATCACTACAGCTTGCAATAAAGCTGTGATGTAAATAATAGGAACTGACTGCATTCCGGTTCACACCATAGAGCTTAAAGGGGACCAGATGATTTTCAGACTTTTACATTTGAACTACTATAAATTGGTTATACTTGTTACAGGGTTGCAGAATTTATAGTGATTGGGATCAGGAATAAGAACGTTTTCAAAACTCGTAAGGAATCACAATGAACAAGAACGATGGCAACTTCACAATGATTAGAATGCATGGGGGAGGGGTTCAAGGAAGAAAAAAAAAAGAGAAGAAAGCAGCATTCCTGAAATGTGTGAGCCTCTATGTCATCATCCTTGTTCAGTGCAATTTGTTTTAGTTTTTTCAGAGTATCGGTTTCTCTGCTCAAGGACTACAATAAATTTTATAAATCTATGCATGGAGCTGTTGATTCATGTACTACCTGATGTGGTATTATGAAAATTGTCTAGACTTCCGCTTTAATGTTGCTTCTTTCATAGAGCAGGGAAGGGGAAGGGGTGGGGGGGGGGGGGACAGGAAGGTGAATTTGAACTCATTTCATCTCCTGGATCCAAGGTCACTTGTACAATCA